>RJWH01008802.1:0-27555 GCA_004363575.1 Solenodon paradoxus | reverse complement strand
TGGTGTGTGAGGTGTGTGTGGTGCTGGGGTGTGAGGTGTGTGTGAGTGTGTGTGTGGTGCTGGGGTGTGAGGTGTGGGGTGTGTGAGCGTGTGTGTGTGTGGTGCTGGGGTCTTCATTTAGAAGTGCGGCGATGCCTTGGTTTCCAGAAGCACGCCCGGGGCTTGAACCCGTGTTTATACCGATCGCTCCGTCACCTGCTCCCGTACACGCAGGGCTCACGGTTTCGAGAACGGAGCGGCGCGCTCCCCGCGGGACATGCAGCTGCTGTTCTGGCACTTTCCACAGCGCTCCGCCGCTCACACTCGCGAACCGGCACCTTGCTGACACCGCCCGCAGGGGCAGACGAGGCTCTGCCTCTGAGGGGGCTGCGCGTCAGCCTCGGAGAGCCCTGCGGGGAAGGTGGGCGCTCACACCCTGGCAGGGAGCGGGAGGGGGTGAGAAGTGACTTCTGGGGGTGCCGTTTGCCGCACACGCGTGACACAGAGGCCGGAGAGCAAGGGGTTCCGAAGATGGGAAGAAGCGTGGGCTCCTTGGAGAAAGGCTCCTCGCCGGCGTGGACAGTCTCTCCCGCGTCCAGAAAGAAGTGGTGGCTGCAGAGGCACAACCATCCACACTCACGAACACAGGACACTGACAGTAGGCGGCGAAGAGCCAGCAGAAACCGGACGTCTTCACCTTGGGTCACGCAGAGACAGACGGGACCTGCCGAGTGCAAGGATGGCTAAGGGACACCTAAGTCTTCAGCATTTCTGAAGCGAGTTGCAAGAAAGACAAGAAAACAATGAAGAAAGCAGATGTTGCTTCTTGAAGAAGAGGAACAGTTCTCAGGTCAGTAATTCCTTGAATGTCCTGGAGATATTCCAGACACCGAGGAGGCACAATTCGTTCTCCCACCCCAGGAAACGGTGTGAGAGCGAGGTCCTCAACCTGGACGGCGCCGCCCCCACCCCCAGGGGACACTTGACAACGTCTGAAAGTATCTCGGATTGTCATAGCGGGATGGAGGACAGGGACGCCACTGACATCCTGCAGGTCACAGGACCATCTCTCACAGCAAAACCAGTCGGACCCCGAATACTCCTGCCAAGGCCGAGAGACCCTGCAGGGCGTCTTTCTAAAAGGACCGCTTCTTGTGCTGTAAGGGGTCCAAACCCGACTTAGCCAGTTTTATAAACACGGACTCATGTCATGCCCTTGTGGATTTAAATCAATCGAAACTCAGCTGCCCTGCTTCCCCCCTTGCCCCCCAAAAGAGTCAGGGTGAAAATCTTGAAGGCGACTGACTCCCGCCATGGAGTCCTGACGAAGGATGAGCCGCAGTTCTCCAAACGCAGACTGGGGCGGGGCTGTTCCAATCCGGACCCCAGTGCATTTTCCCAGAAATCGCTCGTCGCTTGAAAATCATGCCCTGAGTCTGGGGACCCAGGTCAAAAGTTATCTCAGCTTCAAGGGAAAGAACAAAAAAGTAGCCTCTTATCTGATTAGTTTCTTAATCACACACACACACGCATTTTGGATTTTTGTGAGTAAAAGTCAGCTCAACCCTGGGAAGAGAATTACAGCCAGAAAAATCTCTCATTTTTCACTGGGTACCAGCCACCTGGAGTTTACCCTGTCACCGCCCAGGCACAGGATAGCTCACCTCTTCCCCAAACCTGCTTTCAAAGCAACCATTGTCTGGGAAAGGCACAGGACCTTTAAGCTCATCAACAAGGCAAAAAACAACGTGGGACATCCCCAAGGTGGCCTGGGGCCAGAGCTGTTTATTCACCAGCAGGTAGCACCGGACCTGGGTGGCCCAGGAGTTTCACCCAGAGGTTCACCGCGGTGGCCTCAGATGGATGCAGTCGCTGCGGCTCACGGGATGACCTAGTTCCAGGCGCCTGTCAGAGGGCCCACGCCTGGGTTATGCAATGTCAGCGGCGCTCCGAGGCCCCCGGGGACGGGGGGCAGCAGCCGATTCCAGCCCCCACCTGGCTGATTTGCTCTCCCTGGGAGAAAGTTCCCGCAGCCCCCACAGGCGCCCTAGGGCCTTGCTTGGGGAACGCTTTAGAGGACAGGGGACCCAGAGTCACTCCTAGAACTATAATGAGGGGTTCCTCCAATCAAGTTTGGCTCCGTGCTGTTTTTCCTTAGAAACCAGAAAACTGCTGATCTCTGTTTATTTTTAAGCTATCATAAACGAAATAATCAGTTCCTATTAATGACCCTAATTATTCAGCTCCTATTTTTACATGCTGGTCTTTCAGCATGCTCGAAGTGGGTGGTTTTAATTAAGCCTAATTGCCGATACGTCACATGCAAATATACACCCTGCACAAGTGATTAACAGGGCTTGGAATCTAGTTCATTAAATAGGGGTTTGGAGTGGGGTGATGGTGTCTGCCTATAAAACAGTAGGGAGGGCGCTGTAGGGAACTGCCGGGGACACAGGCTAACACAGGTCCAGCAGAACTCCCAGAGCAGCGGTCAAGTTCAGGAAAGCTCTGCTGCCTGGAAGCTCAGCATTGCAATGTCATGATTCTGATTTGCTTTGGAATTTGCACGAGCAGGTGTCTTGCTCCAAAGACGTCTCCTAACAGCATAGAATGATGCTATCATTAAAAAACAAAAAACAAAAACCAAACCACTAACCCTAAGTTTAAAATCCACTTGCTGACATACCTTGTCCAGTTAAATCTCCACTGCTCCAGTATCCGCTTTCCCAAGCCCTCCCAGAGCCAGGCGAACCACTGGTCCCACCCATCACTTCTCCCCTGAATCCCTCCCCAGGGGCGGGACAGCCCACCCAGCAGCCAATCAGACACCGCTCTAACAAGTCCCGCTGGTGACGCAGCCCCAGCACCTGGGCGCCTTCGTCAGCGCCGCCCCGCTCCGCCCCGCCCCGTCCCGTCCCGTCCCGGCTCCTCTGTACCCGCAACAGCCGGAAGGATGGAAGTTTTAACAGGGGTCTTCACAGAGCACAGTCAGAGCCAGGGAACCCGTGGTCAGGACCCGACCGCAGACGGTTAGATCCAGGGGCGGACGATGCGCAATTCTTGGGAAGGTTCGTCGGCAAATGGTTGTAACCGCGTGCTCTTGCTGGGCCTTCTTCAGAGAGCCAGCGACTCCTTTCACTCCAGTAACAAAATGCATGTGATGGATGAGAGCGTCACTGCCAGCTAGGGCGGCTACGGCTTTGCAAAGTCATTTCTTCTGGGACCGTGTCTCTAATGCTCCGGTCTCCACAATAAGAGACTTTGCGATGAATAGTCGCAGTGGATTCTCATGGAGGAACGTAGAATGTAAATCATCACCTTTCAGGTGTGGCCCAAACCGCTCCCACACAGCGGCCTTACCCCTCCACTGAATAGAGAGGGGTCCCCCTTGGTCAAGGTCAGAGGTCTGCTGGCTCAGAGCTGTTGGTTTGACCTGTATTCATGTTTGGTTTCCCAGTGCAGTGGTGGACAGTGTGTCCAGAGCGTCAGGGCCAAGGCCTGGAAATCAGGCTCCCCCGGCATCACCGTTGTTCTGCCATTATCCACGGTGTGACTTCAGCTTCATGACCTAACCCCTCCGAATCTCTAATGTCCACATCTGTAAAATGGGCCATGTGAGGTTTAAATCTCTGAACGGAAATGCAGCGCCTGGCTCATAATAAATGCGACTCCATGCCAAAGAGGGGCCTTCTTTCAAGTCTGAGTGTTTTCCCTGAAATTGGAAGTATGAAAACACTGCCTAGCCAAAGTAACGGTGATTCTTGAATATTCTCTAGTGAACTGACCCCTTAAAGGAGGACCTGACCCTCAATCCCTCCCCACCCAGTCTTAGTCACAGCCCGTGGGGTCAGTGTCAACACCAGTCTCACTAGCAGTGTCTATCCCCGTCTTACGAACAGTGTCTGTCCTGGTTTTACTAACAGGCAAGTTACACAGAGAAAAGACTGTGTAAATATGATGCAAACTGAAACTCAAATCTTGTCTGTAAGAGCTCGTGGAATTAACAAGCCTGATTGAAGGAAATACTGAGATTGTTCAGCCTCCAGTGACACTGATGCTGCCATTATAACCTCAAATGTATTGCTAAAAACCCAAAATACTCAGCTTCGTCATTTTGCGGTTTATTTTCAAGATGATATTCTGGTTCCTTCTCCCCACTTGGTTCTGTGAGATCGTGTTCCCCATCACACGTGTGTTTTCTTTAAGTTGCTTTGTGCGACAGAAATTATACTCTAAGAAAAGAAGTCCCCGGATGCATGTGTGTGTCATGTCACAGAAGAAAGACGAAAGAGTTTCACCAATTGCCTCCCATCAGTACAAACACTTCGACACGAATACAAGACAAATGCGTGATGCAGAGGGTTAAATTCCCCATGGGCCACCGATGGAATGGATGGACACGAGAAGGGTTAGTAGAAGAAGACAAAAAGCAGGAGAAATTAACAGATAAAATCAGAGAACGTGCGTCCCTGAAGACCAGGCAGACTCCTGAGGGCCATCCACCCGGCAGAGCCTCGCCGTAACCAGTCTGCCCAGTGCAAGAGGCCTCCTGCCCTCGACTTCCAGGCGCAGGTGCATCTGGTTTCAAGTTCAGTGTCCTCTCCAGCTGTCCATCAGTGGCAGATCCACTGGCATTGCTTTGCTTCAGACATCCCACCCACCCAGGCGATGCTGGTGTGAACAGCCCCGCGTCCTGGCTGTACGCTGGTCCCTGTTTGAATGGTGATCCCATCACCAGCCTGCTAAGCACACCCAGTCCCCCAGGAGTTCAGCCTCCCCGTCCTCGTAGTACGAAGATGATTCCTCCATTCATCACTGTTGCATGAGTCACGTGTTACGAGAAGCTTAAAGGGCGTCTTTTGTGTACCCAGAAATAGAAGGCTTACACATTTCTGGGATTTAACTTTATTAGGGAAGGAGGGGAGTAGAAATGAATTCCATCCACGTGGTTTCAAAATGAACCGTATTAAAAACCCACACCCACATCAGGCAACATCTGTGGGAATCTGTCTCCAAGGATTGAACGTAAATGGTTGTTGATATAAATAGATGTGCTTTTAAGCAGAGACAGATGTCCCAAACCAAAACGTTAAGAAAACTCGTAAAACAGTTCAGTTCAAAGGCAGATTGGCTTTCATTTCTTTCCCAATAGGTGGGTCTTCGCTGGTCTCTGCAGCGAGGGGTAGAAGAGAGAGCATCTTGCTTCCCCAGCAAAGGCGCCTTGTGCCTGAGAAGCAGGTGTGCTCACAGCTGCTGCCTTGGACAACCGAGCTGTCACGCCTTCTCATTGTGTTCCTTGAGTTCTTTGAAGGCCATTCCAGAAGACTCCCGTCCTTAGCCTCTGATTATTATTTCAGGGAATGCTAAGTGGGAGGCATTGGGATATAAGTCGCTAGAGTTGGAGGGAGGGGGGCTGTCAGGACTGATGTCCGTGGGAGAAGTTGGGGGTCCCAGGATTCAACAACCAGGGTAGGCAGGGGTGCACCGCCCACAGCAGAGACGGGGCTGCCTCTGGTGTTCTCAGAGCAAGGACCAGGGACCCTAAAGATGATGAATGGATTCGCATTTTGCTGGGGACACATTCAGTGAGATACCAAGAAAAGCAGAGCAGGCCAGGAGCAGCCTTTATAAACAGATGCGCATGTCTGGGCAAAGGAGCATTTCTCATCCGTTCCCTCTGTGAAGGTGAAGGAGGCGGGTCAGAATGAAGTTCCAAGGACTGGGAGCTGGAAGACCTTCTGCCCTTTATACACGGGAGAGACTGCCACCAACTCTCCCGAAGTAGCTCTTCCCTTGTGTCCAGCGGTGCAGCAGAGACCTTCGTCCGGGGTTGAGCTTTCTCCCCTGAAAGCCTGAGCTGCTTTGCAGGCACCTAGAAGTGAGCTCGGGGGCCAGTGCTGGGAGGCCAGCCCAGGAGCTGTCATTGGTGAGCCCTCCCCGCCCAGCCCAGGCATCCCGGCAGGTATGAGGGCGTGGCTGCCTGCAGAACCCACGCAGGTGTGGGCACATCTGCTGACTGAGAGCTCAGGAGAAAATCCCACCTTTCCTTTCGTTTGTCCCAAATCCAGATGATCTGGAACTCGGTTCTTTCTCAAACTATCAGGAAAGAAAAGCAAAGCCTCAGGGTCAAGCCTGAACACTGCCGTGGACATCACCTCCAGATCGTGCCCACAGGCTGGACACTCGTCGGGAGCTGCAGGAGCACGTCGTGACTGTGTGGCACTAACACCCTCATCTGGTCGTGACCTGCAGGTTGGGTCCCTACGTCTACAGACATCTGTGAAGATTCGGATAAAATGACCCGTCAACCAAACCTTCAGATGAGCCCACAGTGGACGCCTCGTAGGCACAGGCGCTCTGTGACAGAGGTGGGTGGGCAAGGCGTACCCCTGAGGCCCCGTGACTTCACCTGGAGTGCAGGAGGGCACTTTTCCTGGCCTCCCTTGCCACTGGCTTGGCCATTCCACTGTCTGGACGATGGAAGGTCCACCAGCGGCCTGTGAGACATGGTGCTCGCTCCTGCTCGGTCATCTGCAGCCTGTGAAGATGGCAGCTTCCCTCACGCGAGCTCAGGAGCTGGGATCCCCAGTTCCCACTGGGCGGACAGCCTCTGCTGCCCAGCCTGCATCTGAAGGTGGCTGAAGGAGCCCATCGCTGTCATGTCGAGACGCTGAGATCTGGCGTATTCCCACCAGCGGGCCTTCGACCCCCGATGCACGTCTCCGGGGCGGGGGAAGTCGAGACCGCCCAGCGCCCTGCTCTCGAATCACTGATGCGCTTTCTGATTAGGGAGCTGGTCCAAAATGTGTTCCAAAGAATCGTGGCTGGAGGAGAAGGGGAAGTGGGGTTTGGGGAAGTGCGGGGCACTCTCCCAGGAGGCTGTTCGCACCAGTTCCAAGATAGGAGACCCAAAGGCCTGTCCAGTCCCTGCCTGACTCCCACCTTGGCTGCCCCCGGGTGTGCCTGGAGGGGCGTCGGTCCCTGCCCCCCAGTGCAGCCCAGCCTGACTCTCCACAGCCCACCGAGTCGCTCAGGGATGGCGCCTCCTGTCTGGGCCAAGGCCAGCCCATTGGCAGAGCCCTGGCTTATGTCTGTCTGTTCTGTTCAAAGAGGACATAGATAGCTGCTCACGGTTAGATGGCTGCTCACGGTTTCTATACTGAATGTCTTCTAATGCTAATGAAACAAAAGCAAAGCAAGAAGGGACAGGGTAGAGAAGAAAATAATAATAAACCCCTCCACCACAGGAGCCCCTCCCCGCCCTCTTCTTTCTGATACCTTCAGCGCTGCTGTCAAGGTTTAAAGGATGATTCTAATGTGTCCTATCAGCTCATTTGTGTTGTTCCTTCTTATTCCAGGTAGAGGCAGAATCATCCAGTATTTGTGTTTTTCCTTCTGACTCACCTCACTCAGCAAATGGCCTCGAGTTCCCTCCCTGCTGTCACCAAGGGCGCACTTTCACCTTTTTTATGACCGAGTACTATTCCATCGTGTGCACACCTCAGACTTCCCTTCTCCGTTGTCCACTGATGGGCACTTACATTGACGCAGACTCTTGCTATCATAAATAGTGTTGATATCAGCACAGGGGTGCCCACGGCGCTTTGAGTTAATATTGTCACATTCTTCAGGTAGGTAACTAAGAAGCAAAGGTGCTGAATGGCACAGAAGTACTGCTTATAATTTTTGCAGACTCTTTTCCAAAGTGTCTGCACCAGCCTGCACTCCTCCCACCCCCGGGTGTAAGGGTGCATTTCTCTACACACCCTCGCCAACACCTGTCATTCCTTCTGTTTTTTATAGAGGCGGTTCTCATCCACCTAAGGTATATTTCCTTGTGGTTTTGATTTACATTTCTCATGTAAGTGATGAGGAGCGTGTTTTCATGTGCCTGTGGGCCATTGTGTGTCTTCATTTATTTGGTTACTGACAGCTTATGAATTCCTCAGCGTTCTCTGCTCTCGAGGTAGAATATTGCATTGCTCTTAAATTTATTTCCTTCATCCAGCAATTCATGGCTGCACACCGATCACTGTTTTAGGATGGCCGAGGCTCCATCTCTGCCCTCAAAGAGATGAAGATAAGACATAAAAACTTAGCAAGATCTTATGAGATTTTGCAATCATGAGAGAGGCGGGGAGCAGGAAGAGATAGGCTGTTATCTTCAAGAGAGAGTTCAGTTCCCCGAAGAAGTGGACTTCAAGGGGCCCTAAAAGATAGAACGTGGAAGAATCGAGTGAGGGGTCAGGGCATTATGAGAAATTTTGGAAGCCAGGATGAGCCCAGGGCAAGATGGCGAGAAAAGCAACTTGCTTGGAGTAGAGACTTCCACTGGGGAGTAGAGAAGAAGGTTCAGGGAAGAAGTGAGACGTAGTTCTGGAAGATGTGGCCAGTAGGATAAAGGTCCTCAAACGGTATTCAGTCCCAGTCCCATAAACCTGTGACAATGTGATCTTGCGGGGGGTTTTGATTTACATTTCTCATGTAAGTGATGAGGAGCGTGTTTTCATGTGCCTTGCGGGGGCCAGGGGGCGAGGAACTTTGCAGATGAGATCAAGTTAAGGATCTTGAGGTGGGTAAATTGTCCTGGATTATCCAAGTGAATCCTAAAAATTATCACAAGGGTCTTTAAAAAGGTGGGAAGCATGTTTGACTCAGGAAACATTACAATGGAAGAAGAGAGAATTTCAAGGTCCCACGCCCGCCATGCTGCTGCCCTTTGAAAAGGGCCTACACCTGTATTATACGTCCTGCACCAGTACCTACACCTGTTCCTCTGTCTGTAGACCTTCTTCAGAGGCCACCATGAGTCAAAGAACACAGGTGAACTGGAAAAGCGAAAAAAGGCAGAGAAACAGACTCTCCACAGGACCCTCCAGCAGGAGCCCAGCGCTGCCGACGCCGTGATTTTAGGATGTCTGGGACTGCACCGTAGGATGCTGAAGTGTATTGTCTGGTCACTGCATCTGTGATTATTTGTCAAAGCGGCCATCAGAAGCCAGCACAGAAGACTTCAAATTTGCGGCTGGTGAGACCTGAACCTAAAACAAGCAGAGTCTCTGACTCAGAGGCTCTTGGGCAGAAGCAGAAAGTCACTCCCCCTCCATGTGTGCGTTGCATGAGCTCTGTGTCAGCGCCACAGACACAGGCCTGCCTGTGCTGGTCCCGGAGGGCCTCGGCGTGGGGAACAGTGCCTGCCACACACATGAAAGCCAGTGGGGTATTTACTGGATGGATAAGCAAATGGCTGTTAAACACTATGACCTCGCGGTTCAAAGTCCTCATTCTCCCTTGTTGGAACTGCTTCCATGCCCGCCTCCAGGTCTCTGATCGTGGCCCCATTCCAACCTGCCGTGTGATCTCTTCAAATACAAACTCCGGTATGTTCTTTTCATCCACAGAAAATTCAGGTTCCTTCAGATGTTATTTAAAGCCCTGTCGGACATGACCTCAGATCACCTGCAGGAGCAGAAACCATAAACACCTACACAGGTGCCTGTGTCCATGGCATGGCTGTACCGCTGAGCTGCCTCCCAGTGCCACTCACCTGCTGTGCTGAGAATGCCTTCACCGTTCTGACCCTCCTATCCCAGAAAGTAAAAGTTCCTGAGCTGTCATTCATTAGGTCACTTCCCAGAAAAAAATTCATTTAAATGAGCATCAAACTATTCACCTCTTCCATAGTGCTCTCCAAGTCTCTGAGCATCCAGCCTTACACCCACACCTGGCTGTCCTCGCTAATCCTAAACCATTATATCCCGATTCTTACTCAGTCCTTATCGAGTTGTCTCCCACTTTGAAAGATCTGCCAAGCCCCTGAACCCTTGCAAGTCTCTCAGCTTGACCTTGTCCCTTGCAGATACTCCTAGGCTGTGGAAAGGGTGATCTCACTGCCACAGTGGACAGTTTGCTCAGCCTCGTCTTCACACCAGGTGGAAGGACTTGGGGGGAGTCCGCATTAACTATCCCACCAAATGTGCCACTTCCTGCTTCAATTTCATAGAAGACAGAATGATGACCACCTTAGAGAGACTCACATCCAAACACCAGGAATCTGCGACCATGTCACATTTCAGGGCGGAGAAGAATTCAGGCAGAAGGCGAGTTTGAGGTTGCTAACCAACTGGTTCTGAAAAGGGGAGATGACTTTGGATCATCTTGGGAACATGTGATCACAAAGATCCTGAAACAGGGAAGAGGGAATTGGAACCGTCCCGTCAAACGGATGCAACATGAGACTCACTGTTGGCTTGAAGATGGACAAAGGGCCACACGCCAAGGAATGTGAATGGCCTCTGGAATCTGGAATCTGGCAAAGAAATGGAGTTTCTGTGGAGATTTCAGAAGGATGGAGTTGAGTTGAGGAAGGTCGTTGTCAAACTTCTGACCTCCAGAACGCCAGGAAAATAAATGTGTGTTCCTGCAACCTGTCAGGTTTCTGGGATTTTCTGAGAGGCCTCCACCCCCAACTCCCTTCCCCTGCCTGAACCTCCCTTCTCTGCCTGTTGAAATCCTGCCTGTCTGACCTTCCATATTAATGACAAAAGCCATGACCACCAAGGGTCCTTTTTTCAAAGACCCCTTTTATTATTTCTTGATGGCCTGGCTTGTTCCCCTTCATTTTATACTGAATATTATGTTTACTTGGGTAAACAGCACATGTCTTGTATGCCTGATAAGCAGATTATAAACTTCTGGTGGGTAGAGACGTATCTATTCTTGCATTATAACTGCATCATTATCCCTTGAGACTACTGGAAAATGCAGTGGGGACACACGAGTAATCTGACAGCAATCATGTGTCTGGGGATAAAATACCTGTATCTCATGAATTAGGGGTGGGAGAAGCAGCATCCTCTATTGGAGACTGATATGGTATCAACTGAAAAAACAACTCCAGTAAGAAGGTTGAAAAGGTTCGACATGCGAAGGACTTTGCAAACAATAAGAGAAAAAAAGGGCATTTACCATTGGCCTGATGCCTTGTGAAAATGTTTGAAAGCCTAGATGAGAAAGAAAAAGCATGAAGTTTAAATTGTTTCGTCAAATACCTATAAACTGCAATGCTCTGAATTGTCAAATTCTGAATACCTACAAATTCCATTATGTTGAAAATAATGTGTAAGCTTGATTTTCTCAATTCAACAGAATTCAGAATATTTATGTAGAACAGATTGAATTCACTACTGGTAGCTAACTAATTTTATTAGCAATGTTAAAATCTTTCCAGCTTATTCGACATTTAAAAAATATTTGATGTGTGTGATAAAATGTATTGCGGGGTATCCAGAACCATCAGAGAGCCAACAGGCTACTCCAGCCATGAAACAGGCCTGTTAGCAGAGGGGCAGTGGGACCTCGGTACAGCTCAGAGTAATGGGTAAAATAACACTTGTGGGTCATAATAACTGTGGCTAATAGTCATTGCCTATGTGTCAGATGCCATGGAGCCCTTTTGTCTTTCTGGTCATTGAAGTGAAATTCACATAACATACAATTAGTCTTTTTTAAATGCACAGTTTGGTGGCTTTAGTGCTCCCAATGTGCTGTGTAAATAGCACCTATTTATTGTTTCAAGTCTTTCTCTTCATCCCAGAATATGACCCATGACCATCAGACAGCAACTTTCCGCCCGCCCTTCCCTCCATCCCCCAGTAACCATGCTCTGCCCCGCCAGCTCTAGGACTGGCCCCCTCTGGACTTCTCATATGAATGGAATCATGTGTGGCCTTCTGACGGGCTTTTTTCACTTAGCATCACATTTTCAAGGCCCTTCCATGTTGTAGTACTTCCTCTCTTTTAATGACTGAATCAATTCCATTGTATGAATGGATACTCATTGGTCCAGCCACCATCTGTGATGTGCAGTTGGGTTGCTTCCATCTTTTGACTGTTTTGAATTCTGCCTGTTAGTCCATATGCATACTTCCCTGTGTAAACACACATTTCCATTTCTCTCGGGTGTGTATATCCAGCAGTGGAATTGCTGGTTAACATGGCAACTCTGTGTTTAACTGTTGGAGAAATGGCTCCTTTCATCTGCAAAAAAAATTAGAAATAGAGCTGTTCACATAGTAAAGGGGACCCCCTAGTAGGAGGTAGAGCCACAGTTGACTTTCAGGTCCCTGTGAGTCTAGAGCCCCTTCTTCCTTGCGTTATGGGTATAAATCTCAAATGAGTTCCTCACGAGAAAGGGGAGACAGTCACGTATGGTGCAACGAGCAGGCCTTGGTGCCGGCACTGCAAGCGGCAACCCCGGTCAACATCTCCATCCAGGAAGGGGACGCTGTGTGCGGTGCTGGGCTCAGATCTGCCTGCCGGACCCTCACGATGGGACATCATCGGAACAAACGAGAAGAGAGAAGTTTCCACGCAGCAGCAGCCAGCCCTCCATGGGAAGGTGGCCCACTGAGCTGGGGTGGACGTCTCTCCTCCATGTGGGAAAAAGCCAGGGAGTAGAACCTGCCTGTAGGACAGTGACTAGTGAGGGGAGGAGGGAGGAAGAGAAGGAAGGTCAGGCCTGACCCCAGACAAACTGTAAAAGATGCAAGATGCCCTGAGCTTCTGTCTCGCACTCCACTGCCAGAGCTTTCCCAGGCCACGTGCTCAGAAGAGAAACCGCCGGGGGTCTGGAAAGGGATGTTCCCATTAGCACCTGCGGAAAGGACCCCAATTAGAAAGAAAAGCTCTAGCGCAGAGAGAGTGTTGACTCTAGTCTTTGAAATCGCAGACAGAAACCTTGAGGTATGAGGCTCGCTTGGCGTCCCAAGGGAGTGTGCTTTGTTCAAGCATGCCCCTGCCCAGAAGAGGGGACGATGACCCCCTCTTGGAAGCGTCGAGGTTCATCAAGTCCCTGTCAGAAGGGAACCTTCGGGCTACACTCATTTCCGCCCCGTGGTTTGCTTTGGGCCAGAAAATTCACTCACGGTTAACCAAGCAGCAGGTCTAGTGAAACCAAAATTGTGTTTATTTCCAACTCTCAGAGCAGATTGTCAGAGAAGGACTCAACAGCCTATTTGTTCTGCTGTGGGCTCTGCAAACAGTGTCTAATTCTCCCGGGACGCCCTGTGAAGGAGCAGGCGAAGGGGTGGGAATCAGCCTGTGCCCCGGGGCTGCTCACAGACTGGGCGGCCGAGGGTCTTTGTAGAGAGTCAGTCCCCGTCCGGTGGGATTAGACTGAACTTGAAAGTCATTTCTCTCCTGTTACACAGCAGCGGGGCAGAACAAAGATAAGAAAATAATATTTCATCTCTTCTCAGTTTTCCATGTTCAGTACATTCTACTAGAGTCTCAAATGGCCATTATTCTATTTGGTTCTTGAATTAGACAAGTAAACACTCCTGCTTTATACAAAAGCATGAAACCCAATCATTTTTGGATGCAATGCTACCAAAGGCAGCCTGGTGTCAACTGTGTCTCCAGCATAAAGTATGTCCAAATATTGTGCATGTGGTCTGGCTTGTAGATTGTGATGCGGGTGGGGAGATGACTGATGGATGGAGAGAGGACAGAGACGAGTGGATGGGTGGCCGGGGGAGTGGATGGAGAGATGCATACAAACATACACAGAGATAGATACTAGGTAGGTAGGTAGGCAGGTAACTAAGTGGACAGGTCATCTGGTGGCTCTGACTCTCACACCACCACTGTGGGAAGAAACAATCCTGTTACAGAGAAACGCGGAGAGTCCCTAGTCCAAGATCACCCAGCTAGTGAATGGTGGAGCCAAGTTCTGACCCAGACCGGGATCTAATTCACATGATCCGGCTGCCTCTCAGAATACCTCCGAAGCAGAACTCCCTGTCTGTACAGTGGGGACATTTCATTCCACTGGTGATTAAGTGAATTTGCATATGGGGACCCACAAAATGGAGGTCAGGGTCCTAAATCCAAATTCGCCTGCACTTCCTGAAGACACGTCAGTGTCGGCAAAATGGAACCACCTCTCCCAACCCTCCAGCTCCGCTTTAGCTAGTTCACTGTGCCTGAGAAAACAGCACCTGCTGGCCGACAAGGAGAGCCAGCCAGCCTGCTTCCAGCGTTCCACGAGCCCACCCCTCAGGAGAGCGCCCACGCCGAGGCAGGGGCGCCTCTGTCAGTAAGGGAGTAAGGGACATTAGACTTGCTTCTTCCTTGGTTAAGCTCTGTCACTGGACACTGGGTCGTGGCTGAGCTGAAAGACACCTGGTGTAAGCAAACAAATACCTGGTCGCATAGAAACACAAACAGACCTGCAGACGGTAGATGGGTCCAAAGGTGGCTGCTTCGGGCCAACTTTTTCTTTAAAGGTTGGGTCCAAAATCAAGTTTTTGTAGGTTTTGAATCCCAAATTTGGCAGTGGAGGCCCCCAGGATCCCTAAAAACTACGGTACCAGTGACCCCTTGGTCCCCGAGGAGGGGCCTTGAGGGGCCCAGGCTGAGAGCTATTCAGGTGGGTGGCTTCTGAGTCTGCACCCTGCTGCTTCCCTCCTCTCAGGTGGCTCCTGACCTTCTCGCCTCCCCTGACACGTCTGAGACCCCCACCGACAACCACGAAAACTGCTCTGTCACCATGCGGACTTTGGTGTGGCGTCTGTGGTTCAGGGCACCGGAACACATTTCATATCCCCTCTGCGGTCATTTCCTGGACACAGGCAGCCATTCAACAAACACCCTACCTGTGAGGGAACCAGCGTCCGAGAGTCACAATCATGAATGTGTATCCTGAGGAAGCCTACGTGTTCTCATTCGCTGCTTCCCAATCAGTGGGAAAGATAAGAGTGCATCTGCCTTGGGGAGACCTAGAATGTTGTTGCAGGTCTGGTAAATTGAGGAAGGGGTCCAAGAGCAGGAGATACAAGAAGCAATGGAGAATGGTTGGTTGTCCAACCAAAAGCAAAGCCATCTGTCTTACACACGCTACTGTGCACCGCGGTGGAGCCAATATCACATCACATTAGTGAGTAGAGCTAATGCAAATGTCAAATTCTCAAAGTGCCAGATAAGGGCATTGAACTGTCATTTCAGCAGAAATAAATTCCATGGCTCTTTAAACGACTGAATAATCAGCAGGAAATCAGGTGAAAACTTAAACTTTTGCCTGGATGACTTCTCTAGACTTCAAGGCAATCACTTTTCTTAAGTTGACCTTGGTACTGAGCCCTCTTAGGAGCTGGCATTTAGAAACCTCGATTTCCCCCATCAATGTTTAGGCACACTGCTGCTTAATGAACAAGATGACGGAAATCGATGAAAATGTGACAAGGGAAATGTGAGCATGAATTTTTCATTTTCTAGGGTATTAGAATGCCCTTGGCTCAGCTGAGCTTATCTCTAAGCACATTAATCACCCCCTAGATGTTCTCCAGCGTCTCCGTAACCGTTGTGGTAAATACATAATCATTCACATTTACAACGGCCATCAAAACCTTATCAGCCACATTACTTTATGGTATCAAAACTGTCTTCAAAACACACCAGGAAGTAAAATCGTGAAACGGAGGTTCTGCGTTCAAGCTGTTCATTAAAAGGGTACACTTCAATCTCGCTGGAATTGGCCTTCCTAGTCCCCAAAGCAGCCTTCTCTTCCATTTCCTCCTCTTCCAACGCCCCTTCCTTTCCTGAAGTCCCTCTTCCTTACCCCCATGCGGCTGGGTTTACAATCTTACATTCTAAACGGACCACCATGAAAGATAAGGGATTCACATGCCAGGCAAGGGCACTGTGAGTCCCCAGTCTTCACAGATCCCCTGGCCCGACAGCAGCTGCCTGCAGGGACAGGGCTGCCAGACATCGCCTTTCGGCTGATGAAATCTGCTCGCACAGCCCCGCCGGGCCCACTGGGCGCCATATTGATTTTTCTTCTTCACTTCTGTTTGCCTCACAGGTCTTTGATGGGGCCCCATGACTCACTCCCGACCCTGTCAGAACTTTCTGCATCTTGATAACATCTCGATGACTCATGCCCACGACACCTGGGAAACTGGCAAAGGCACTGTGTGTTCAGAAGGGCCAGCCCTTCCTGGAATAGAAGCCAAACGTTGGCGACAGCCTTGGCAGCTGTACCCCAGTGGCTCTTGAACCCCAGGAGCTAACCCATTCCCACTAGTTGTCTGTGATGAAGCTGACATGGTGCCTCAGAGGCTGGAGGTCAAGGTGCATCAAAGACACCCTTTCAGAAGGCACAATGTTCTTCCAAGGGTGACCGGCCAGCGCTGGGCATTTCAGAACCGCCCTCCTCCCATGAAGACTCAGCTGGAGTGGCCTTTGTTCCACTCATCAAAGGGAATATTTGCTGTTATTGTAATGACTCCTCTCACTGTACACAAAGCTACACCTAAAACACACAGACCTTTCAAAAAGCACAAAGAGACATTGTGCAAATCTGCCCCGAGACAGAGGGCCGTGCACGGGCGGTTTCGCAGCCCCTTGGGCCTGCGCGGTTCACCTGGGCAAAGCCGTGACCCTGGAGTCTCTTTCGTCTTTATCTCAACAGTTGCTGCCTCCCTGGGTCCTTAATTAAACAGTGGGCCTTTGCTTCGCGTTAGAACACTCAAATGACAAAGAGCTGGGGAGAGAACCTGGGCGAAAGGGAGACGTCGCGGGTCTGGCCCCGAGTCCACACTGCTGCCTAGTCAGAGTCCTCATAGATGTCCCGTGGAGGACTCCACAGTCCTCCTCTGCAAAATGAGAGGGTTCGATGACATCAGAGCAGCTGTTCTCAAAGTGCGGGGGCCCGGGGGGCCCTGAGGCTCTTTCTGTGGATCTGGGAGGTCAAAACCACTTTCATAAGGGCTCCTTACCTTTCCGCTCACGCTCTCAGGAGTACACCTGGACCGTTCCAGATGCTTCCATCGCAATGCGTGAGAATTCTCCCGCTTGCTATGAAGCCGGCCTTTCAGAAGATGAGCAAAAATGGAAACCAATGTGTCTTCACGCTCATTTTTCTCTTTTAGACGACAGAATTACTTTTCAACTGAGGCTTGGGGGGAAAACCCAAAAACGAACGACCAAATTCATAAAGATGCTTCTGCCTCCTCTCCCTTCCTGCCTTCCTTAAAAATGTCGCTTCCTTCCTCTCTTTAAAAATAAACACACAGGGTGCTCCCTGGTGGCACTCCTACTGGTCTAAGACACCTGGGAGCAGTCCCACATTCATCCCAGGGTCCAGGATTCAGGACCCGGGGCCAGGGTGAGCAACAAATGTGAACAACTAAATAAAAATGAATAAATAAATGAAAGTTCTTCCTCTTCTTCTCTCTCCCTTCCTTCCTGTTTGCCTGCTCGCCTTCATTCCTGCCTGTACCTTTAAAAAAAATAATAATAAAATAAACACACAAATAAAAAGATAAATACAAACATAACATGACTAGACATAAGTGATGAAGATGATTAAGTTCATTTCCTCACTTTCTGAGGTAAGGGATGCTGGGGAGTGGGCAACGAGGCTGGCCAGAGGGAAGCCATGCCGCGCTGTTTAGGTCTCATTTTAAGAGCCATGCAGAGGCACTGGCGTTTCTGAAGACGGACTGACAGAATCAGAGCGGTGATACTGAGCGTATCTGCCCGTCGGCTGCAACACTCACTGAGAGCAAGACATCGGAGGGAGTCTCCAGCTGGAAAATGACAGCCAGACACCACTGTGCCTGTCCTCCAGGATCAGGGAGAAGAGAAGGTTAAAGACACTGAGGAGCTGGAGTCCACAATAGTGAGGGGACACTAGACAGAAGAGGCCGAGGACTGTGTCCTGGTCATCTGGGACACAGCCCAGAAGGAAGGACGTGTTTCACAATGGATGAGCAGAGCCTCCCCCTGGCCTGCTGGTACCCATTCTCAGCACAGCCTCATCCAGCTAACCAGGG
The DNA here is from genome assembly GCA_004363575.1 of Solenodon paradoxus. Lineage (NCBI taxonomy): Eukaryota > Metazoa > Chordata > Mammalia > Eulipotyphla > Solenodontidae > Solenodon > Solenodon paradoxus. The sequence continues at coordinate 9,736 of RJWH01008802.1, read as the reverse complement.
CACTTCCCAGCCTCCCTTGCAGCTACGTGAGGTCACGAGGTGAAATCCAGACCACGGCATTGGGCGGCCATGTGCAGCTCCCAGTAGTGCTCTGAAGGGACGTGCCTCTGCTTCCTTCCTTCCATTCCCAGGAAGGAGCCTGGACGTGGTCGTGAGACGGCTTCCAACAGGGGACAAGGGCAGAACCAGATGGAATGAGCGCAGGTCCCGGTTTCCACCGAGGCCCCAAACCAAACTAAGACCACCTCCTGAGTGTCACCAGACAACACGAAGCTTCCTCTCATTGAAGCCCTCTGTGCTGCGTGTCTTGTTTCTGACATGCTGTGCTCGGGCGCCCTTCCATGAGAGACACAGACACACTTGCTTTGCTTGTGTTTCAGGAGATCAATAGGTGTTGACATGCTCCACACCAAAGGCTCAGGGCCACCCATCCCCTGCCCCTGGGCTTTGCACTGATGTGCGCTAAAAAGTGAAGGGTCTGCACACTTGCCAGGCCAGGCATAGAGGCCTGTGGGTCTGCTGCACACACTGGGACAGCGGTGGACTGTGTCACTGAGGCGCCACAGGTCTGTCGGAGAAGCAAACAAGGTGACAGGTGTCTCTATTTGTTCTTCGCCAGGACGTTTCACACACAGTCTTCTATCTTCAAACATAGTTATACCGAGAGAGTTAATCACCCCTAAGTTGCTGTCACCCAGAGGGAGAGTCTCAGTGAGGTACCACGGGTTTGCCTCAGTCACTCTTTGTTCAGTGATTGCTTATCAAAGTTTGAGGGAACCCATCACAGTTGATGCTGGAAGATTCTCTGGATAACAAACGTCAGGGGTCATGAAGAGTCAGAGACTGAAAGAGACAAGAGACACTGAGTCTAGTGAGAGTCATTCATTCATTCACTCACTGAATGCATATTCATCAGCATCCAGAATGTTCCAGAAGCTGCGGAAGGTGCCGGAACATCATTTTGAACAGATAGACAATGGTTCTGCTCTCATTAAGCATGTGCCTAAACACATAGGGAAAAAACAAACAAGAGCAAGCAAATAGAGGAATTAACAGGATGCTTCTGTAGATATAAGTGCCAGAAATACATTATGAGCAAGAAGTGATAACAAAGGTGAGACGCCTTCTGAACAGCGGTCAGAAAGGACTGCCTTGGATCAGGGATATTTGTCCCAGATGATAAGGAGACTGCCTTACGGAGAGTAAAGAAAAGCATTCTCAATAGTGGCAAGTGCAAAGGGCCTGAGGCAGGAATGGGCCTGGCATGTTCCAAGGTGCATCCAAGTACAATGAGCAAGGTGCATGCTGGTGGCTCGGGAGTCAGGCCTGCACTTGGGGAGCAGTCCACATACAGCCCCAGGACCCGGGTGTGCAGCCCAGGATGCGAAATGTGGAGGAGTATGGAATCACTAAAAAATGAACAACTGACTAGGTAAAAATGCTTCTTCAATGTCTCTCTTCCTATCTGCCTGCTACCACCCTGCCTTCCTTTCTCTTAAAAAAAAATATGATCAAGGTAAAGAATAGCAAGACAGGAGGCAGATTAGGGCTCCTTCCAGGGCGATGCAAGAGCTCCCATCAGAGGTTCCCGGGCCAGTGGAAGGAGCTGAGATTCTCCTGCGTGGGTGAGCGCTATGGGAGGATTCTGAAGAGAGAGGAGGCATCGCCAGATTCACTTCTCAAAGACAAAGGGCTGCTGCATGAGGGATGTGTGACAGGAGGGCTGGAGCAAACGGGGCTCTGTGAGCTGGGGTCTGGTGACAGTGAAGGTCAGCGATGCTGGCGCAAAGCAGAGAGGCAAGGAGAGGTCAGCTTGGAGGTACGTGGTGGAAGCAGCACCCACGGGCTCTGCAGATGGGTCACGGGCTCGGGACCTCAGCTCGAGCTCTATTGGTTGACGTTGCTGGATGCCCTTTCTGCGCGTCCGCCATCACTTGCTCGTCCACACCACCCTCACCGCCGACCCTTAGTCCCGCTCAAGCTCCTGGAGGGTTTCCTGCTGCTTGCACTCCGGTGTCCCAGTCAGTGGCAAGTCCTGCTGCGTCCAGCGCCCAGGCCGCCACACTCGCACCCGCACATGCCAACAGGCGGGTTGGAAGGAAGCCCGGTGCAGCGCGGGGCACAGGCAGACCAGACCGGTGGGCACTGCACGGACTTGTGGGCAGAACCAGGAAATGCTTCTTGGCAGGCAGGGGACAGTGGACACCAGGCTGGGAGGGATCTAAATGGAGGACACGAGGCCCAAGAACCAGCCCAGCCCAGGAGTTCAGAGGTGAGGCAAGAAGATTCTGGAGCACAACAAAGCAGGACCCAGCGGTGACCCAGACAGACCAGGACACGGTCCAGTCCCCACCAGACCATGGGGCTGGCTGCTGATCTACTTTGGGTCACTTTCCAGAAGTCCAGAGGGTCAGCCTTTTCTGATCGACTCAGACACAGGGGCTGGATCCCACCCCAAGTTGAGGAGCCTCCAAAACCCCAACCAGGAGGAATTAAGAATGAACAGGAGCCAAGAGCCAAAGAGGGAACCTTCAGGTCCTGCTCATCTTCTAACAGCTGCCCACTTCACGCCGTCAGTCCCACGCACTTGAGCTGAAACCCCACGCCCCTAGTCTTCTGTGTTTACGGTCTTTCTCACATGCGTTGGAGATGCTGACATCCCCACGACTGCACTTAACATTCTAGACGTAACCGCCACCATAAACGCACATTGCTCCCACGGTTACAATGTCCCCACCACTAAAGCAGTTTCATAAATCTGTCTGTGACTTCCCTGCAGAGCACTTCAAATTCCCAGGTGCTGCCTCACTCAGCTTGTCACTCTCTGCCCAATCTTTCCACCGACTCCAAACTTGCGGACTCGTGCTAAAGGCCCTCAATTCCGAGAAGGCTTTCCATGTCCCCCCTTTCTCTCCTGGTGCCCTCCTTCCTCTCCCGCCAGGGTATCTGTCTCCTGTGGCGGTTATATATATGGGAGGAGGGGAAGCCTGGTCAAGCAGCCTCACAGGGCCTGGTGGGCCTCAGGCGCCTCTGCTGAGTCACACAGGCGGGCACTGAGGGTGTCAGCCGAAGTGGGCCAGGGCTGACACTTTGACACGATCCCTCAGGCTGCTGGGTTTAGACTAAACGTGAGTGCAAGTGTCAAACTCGCCAGCCACACTGAAAAGCCATTTTAAAAATGTCAAGTGATGTCAGTTCTCTCTCCTTAAAACTGGAGTGAATGAATGAATCAGCGCGTGAATGACTGTCAATAAAATGTCGGAAGGTTGCTTGCTCTAGAAACGGGAGAGGCCTAGTTGGCAGAGAGTCCCTCTTCGACCCAACAGCTGCAGTGCTAAGATAAGTCAGGGGTCACCAGGTTCAGTCAAAGATTCTTCTTGCCACCAAGAAGCACCTGCCTGAGTCTCAGAGGGGAATGGTCTTCCTTAGACTCCCTCCCACAAGGAAAGCCAGGCTGTTTCGGGGGCGGGGGGGGGGGGCACCGAGTGGCAGGAGGGCCAGGGCAGTAGGACCTTGGAGGAGCAACAGGTGGGAGCCAAGTGGACCCCTACAGAGTAGGGCTTTGCCCCTCCTGCCACCAGCCAGGAGAAGGCTAGGCATCACCCTATGGACTCCTTGGACAAGCCAGCATTTCCACAGGTGCCTGAGACAGAAGCCAGATATAATGTATGGATATATATACCAACGCCTGCATAGATGAGCCCTGAAAACTGCGGAGTGACAGCCAATCACAAAGACCACACCCCCTACCGCCCCACCCCTTGGAAAGGTCCAGAAGTGGCGCATCGAGAGACAGAATTGCCATAGCAGTGATTTCCCGCTGGGGAGGCAAGAGGAATAATGGGGTGAGAACTCATGGGAACAGGGTTCTTTCTGAGACGATGAAAATATTCTATCATTGACAGGGATGATGCTGCACACGCTGTGATATTCTAAAAGCCGTGGACTTGGATCCTTGCAACGAGACCATCTTCTAGAATGTGACTCTCTCAGAAAAGGTGTTTGTGGGTGTGCAGACACAGACAGGCAGAGAATGCTCTTTGGTGACTTCTAAATAGTGTTCAGCACAAACTGAAGTCTGTTAGCCAGGAGGGCCCTTTAAGTGAGACTTGAATTCCAGAGGTCAGACGAGAAAGGACAGCCTGAAGAAACCGAGGGCTGACACCCTGGTCCAGGCCTTGGGGCAGATCAGCAGCATCCTGCATGCAGTGTGCCCGTGGGGGCAGAAGTGCCTGTTGAAAATCTGCACTGGGCAACCTGGGAGAAATGTCCCACCCAGGACAGATGACATAATTTTCAGGGTTGCGTGCAACACAAAAATGGGCCTCGTTTTAAAATATATATATATATATATGAAGAATTTTCAGATGGCGAGTGGGACGCTGGTCCTAATATTTGTCCCTTTCTCCAGTCACGGAGGGTTGGGGGGTGTCCTTACAGCAAAAACCTGCCAACCAGCTCTGCTTCATCTTTATTCAGAGGCAATTAAAGCGTGTTTCTTGGCGAAGAGACCTGAGGCGGCTCCTTCAGCAGTCTGTGAGAATGTTCCAGAAGATGAGGGCTGATGAGCCTCTTCCCAGAGAGTTAAGAGTGGAGAGCTGGCTCCCCTCCTGCTCTTCCACTGGAACCAAAGGTGCACATTCCAGGTGGCGGCCTGGCATTTGAAGTCAATGGAGCATTACCTCAGAGAGGAGGAGCAAGGGAGAGACCTACAGGACAGCTGTGAACCAGACAAACGAACATATCAGTAGGTGTAAAGAGACAGAGGCTGGTGGAGAGGAGGGGAAATGTCTCGTCCCCTCTGGATTCTTCTCAGGCCAGTCTAGTAACCAAACGAGCATCAGACAGATTAGCAGGGGAAAAAACCCAACACAAATGCCATATTGGGGGGATTCACAGAAGCACTGATTCCAAGGTCTGTGAGGAATAATGGGTTATATAACCTGAGTTAAGAAATGGGACAGGGGCCTCAGGTTTCAAGAAGAGAGGAGGGGAAGTCACAGGAGAAGGAGAGGAGAATTTATGGGATGCACATCAGTCGCTCTGTAATTAGATGTTGGCCCAGCCATACTGACGGGTTTCTTGGATAAAAAGTCTATTTCTAGTAAAAGCCCTAATTTGGGATAATAACCCCAACTTCATTCTTCTAGAAATAATTGCTCTTCTAATGAAGGGACTGGTCAGTTTCTTGTGAGCCTGCAGGACCGCTACTGACCTCAGTTCAAAAGAATCCTCACGTCAAAGTGACATGTCTTGGGAAGACCTGTTCTGAACGTCCTGGGGAGCTCTATTCTTCAATACTAAAATTCCTAAGTGTAAAAACACTGGGGGGAAACCTTGCAGCAATCAGAAAACCACACTTCAAAAGAATCGAGGCCGTGCAAATCAAGGCTGACGTCTCCATGACTTACTGACATGCCTGCTACAGGTGTTCAATTATTTCCCTTTAAAACGTTACTCCAGCTTTTACTTTGTCACCCAAAGTGGCATGACTTAGTCATTGGTCAGACGCACTCACACAGTAACGATTCTCTCTCCATGTGTGTGCACACTGGTGGTTCCCTTTCCAGTTTGCAAGATAAAAGACCCAGTCACTGCTCTGAACATTTATTCAGCTCAGTGCCTACTGTGGGAATCACTCATGACTCAGGAGGAAAAAAAAAAAAATACCAGCACAGAACTGTAAGATCGTATATCTGCGGAGATCTGACTCATACTTCAGACATATTTATTTAGGGATTATCAATCCTCCAGAAGACAGTGGGTCCCTCATACTCAGTTCGCTGCTGAGACTTGCCCAAAGCTTGCCATCATGCCGTGGGATATCATGTGGGTTTGTGCTCTCCTTATAAGGAAAACGCCCTGCCAGGAAGGCAGTCAGGACAGATGTCCTGGAGTGCGGCCCCATCCAGCCAGGAAATCATCTCGTGACCTGAGCAAGTCTCCTTGGGCCTCAGTTTCCTTATCTATAAAAATAGGTGCTGATCTCACCAAGTCTCGAACATTTGGTTCCAATTTGAAATCCCTGTTTTTCTTCCCTGGCCTCTTACCACCAAAGGTGAAAAAATTATCATCCAAGAAACTACCTGTTCCACTGATGGCATTGGTCTTGATCTTGCCTCTCATGCTGAGCCAAAAACCCCGCTGAGAGGGTAGAACCAGACAGTAGGCAGAGATGACCTCAGGCTCAAGGTCTCCCAAGGTCAGGGGTGACATTGCCCCTTCACCATGCACTTACTTAATTACGCACCGACGTTGTCCTAGGTGGTTCAGACACATGCACTCGTCTCACCCCAGGCTGTCCTGGGAGAACAGCACTGATTTGATGGAGACACTGAGGCCTAGAAAGTGCCTTCAACGCACCCCGAGCACAGCTGGAAATCTGGTGGAGGCCAAGCTGCCGTCCATCCCACCCAAGGAGCCTGACCTCAGTGCTTTAGTGTTAAGGTCTCAGGCTCCATCTAGTGAGTGTGTCTCACAGGGAACCCCCCGGACAAAGGAGGCTGCCGGCAAGCAGAAGAAATGGTCACGGGACATTAGGAAAAGTTGGGGTCCTGCAGAGTTATACCATCTGTTTGTCGGGGACTCTCACAGAAGACTCAAGTGCCAACTCCGGCAGAGTTTGGGACAACCTGTGTCTGCCTGGAGTCCTGTCCCTGTATGGTCTGGGGTAGACATGGGCTGGCTGAGGAGCTGCAGACTTGTATATTTGGGGATGGGATGGGCTGTTATAAAACTTGACTTCATCAGCTCCTTGACCTGGGTCAGGGCGAGGAATCAGCAGAATTTCTGCCATTGCTGACACTGGGTGCCGGCAAGGAGCGTGGCCCACAGAGGAAAGAGAATAAGCATGGAAGCCTGAATGCGCTCTCTGACTCCCTGGCCCCCCACCCCCTGAGGGTCCCCAGTGTCTCCCTCTTCTGTGTGATTTTTACAGACTGGGGGACTTGGCTCTGAATCCTTCCAGGGTAGGCACCAAGCCTTACCTGTCTGCTCAGCGGCTGACCCTGTTTGCTGAATGAATAGATGACACACCGCAGCCCCAACGATGTCTGCTGCGTTTGCACCTGGGAGCCACTGCCAGCGGCACAACTGGACGTTGACTTCAGTTCGGAGCAAACACAGACATGTTTCTAAGGCAACGTTCTGGCTTTTTCAAAGGACTTGGTAAAGCTAATCATTTTTAATGATGGTGGCTGGATCCTCTCTCTTCAGCTGCCTTTTATTCTCTAGACATTTAGTATTTTAAACGTCTGTGTTTGATTGTAACCTGCCTTTTCCTCTTCTCAGCGCCTCTCTTTCTTAAGGGAAAACCTAAGGCCGCTCTTCACTTGCACTAACCCTATCTCGCTTGCCTTCTGACTTTCCATTCCCTGTCACACCTTCGATCTAGAAGCACAAAGGCCGTCCTTGGGTTTCATTGACTGCAGAACTCTGTGTGCCTGTGAACCAAGTCATACTAGTCAATGTGTAATCACGGGGTCCAGACAGGCCAGGCTTCAGTTCTGTGGCAGAACTAGGAGACGGACTCCTAACAGGAGGGCAAAAAACAACGTTAGAAACACCAATACCGCCCCACAAGGAGGATGAGCATTCTATCATCGGCATGTGACACTAAGTGGAAAGGAAGCCAGGCCCCAGGGGAGGGCCCAGGGGGCAGGGCTGCTGGGATGAGCTCAGCCTCTGGGGCAGGGAAAGGAGGGAGTGACAGGGGCGCGAGTCTGGAGTCTGGCCTTCTGTGTGACCCTGACTTCCTCTCTTGGGCCGCGCCACACCTCTCCCGCCACTGCCATTTGGACTTTCTGGCCTGATCATTTCAACAGAGTTTCACATATTTATATCTGAGAGTGTGGGGATGATTTTTTAATGTCTATGGTCATTGTTGTAAAGAGTTCTTCATAAAATGTTCCCAGAAACACTCTAGGAAAAATAAACATAGCAACTATCATTATGAGCCACTCTACTGTGGGCTCAACTCTGATCAATTCTTTTTTTTGATAAAAATATGCTGTTTAATTTTCTAGTTTTTACCTACCTAGATCTATATCTAAAGCTTTTCACAGCCTTAAGACCCTTTTTGTCAAGAGAGAAAGGGCCCAAAGTTTAACAGGTGAGAAGAAGAAAAATCCGTTGCTGGGACAGGCGGATGGTCCCCAAACTGCCCTGCTCCTTTTGACATTTGTCCACTAGGGAGTGGACAGCCCCGCCTGCACCAGCCCCCTGAAGGTCCTTTGCCCCAGAGTCCTGTTCCTCCAGGATGCAGGGAGCAGCCTGCACTGAACCCCGCGGGTGTGGGGCAGGTGCCAGGGGCCAGAGCACCCCACTTGGAATTGAACTTGACACAATGGCTGTCGGCACCCAGCTTCTCAGAGATCATCAAAAGCCGCTTGGAGGAGACTCTATTATCTGAAATGGCAGCCCAGGTGGGTCAGTATTTCCTACCTTTAATTAAAAAAAAAAAAAAAAAAAAAAGGTAGCATCGCCTTCATGTCTCCATGGTAACTCACTATGGATCTGAAGTCTATTTCTGAAACTCCTTCTTGACCTCTCTGTGAATTCTGATCTGGGCCTGAACAGCCACGGAAAATCCATGCGAATTAATTCAGTTTCTGAAAACAGCATTCCTCCCCCACACCTGGTTGTGTCAGGGGGTGTTGACCCTGCCTCTGCTCAGGAGACCCCCATACCCCTAAAAGCATTAAGGTGCATGCAACAGTTCCTCAAGGGACTGGATATGTCCTGATTTGGGGTTGCTGTGGAAACCAGGACCCCTGGTAACGGAGCAGGGAGGTGGTTGCCCCAGCCTCTCTGCAATGTCTGCAGTGAATGACCTTTCAGGGCCACGTACCAGCTAAACTGGGCTATTTTATTGTATATCCACCTTTAGGAATCAGTCTTCCTCTGGAATATCGAGAATCTGAACAGGAAATGCACACATTTCTAGACATGGATTCAAGCATTTGTTGCCCAAAAAAAAAGGAAAGGAAACTGGGGCACGGATGATGATTTTGACCATGGGTGGATGTCAGATAAACTTGACTTTCAACCCTGAATTTCGCCTGTGTAAGTTTTATGACTCGGCCAGTTATTTGCCCTAGGTTTACTCCCCTCCAATTTAAAGGGGTATAATAATGCTGGGGAGATTATCTTAAAGATTAGGCCCAGAGCGGCCCCTCGAGGCTGAATTCTAGTGAGGCCCGGTCCAACTGCCAGGGAGCCACTCCCGCGGAGGTTGTGGGAATCAGCAGACTCAGCGACCCAGCACCCGGCCCAGGTCAAGCGTTTAGTCTCGTCACTACAGACCGCCCTTAGGGAGGTCCAAGAATGGGGCTAGAAAGAGCCGCGGCTTACTCCAGCCCCGCGGCCGGCCCCTGGGGGACGCGGGGGTCACCGCCACCGCCACGGGGTTCCGCCCAAACTCGAATTCGAAAGGCACGTGTGCTGTTAAAGCCTCGGGAAAGGGACCGAAACTCAATACCCAAGGAGAGCCTGTCCGCAGGACCCCCGGTACACTCCCCACGGGCGCCAGGCCGCGGAGTCGCCGGTCCCCAGAGCTGGGCACTGCAGGAGAGGGACACAGCCCAGAGACACGGGGGCGGGAGCCCGGTCCGGCGGAAGGAGCCGGCTCCGCCCCCGCTCCCCTCCGCCTCCCACCGCCCCCACGCCTCTCCCCCAGCACTCCTCCCCTCCCCCTGCACACCGCCCCGGGCCTCGCTCCCAGCCCCTCTCTCTTCTC
>RJWH01008801.1:0-27522 GCA_004363575.1 Solenodon paradoxus | reverse complement strand
TCCGGACCCCCGTCCTCCCCCCTCAGACCAGGAGTCCGGACCCCCGTCCTCCCCCCTCAGACCAGGAGTCCGGACCCCCGTCCTCCCACCTCAGACCAGAAGTCCGGACCCCCGTCCTTCTCCCTCAGACCCAAAGTTGCATTCACCACCTTTCTCAACATCCCATTTTTTTCTTACACTGAGGTGAAATGCATGATGTAAAATCATCATTCAATAACAATTAGTAGACTCCCAGTGTTTTATACCGTCACCTCCCTCTAGTCCCAGAACTTTCTCCTCAGGTGAGAAGAACCGGGACCCCGGCAGCATTCTACCCAGGCAGACTGGAGGCTTGACCCATGGCTGCTTCATTCCTCCTGGGGCCTGAATATCCGTCCCCCTTGGGGACACAGAGCCTGACTTTCCCATGTGCTGGGGGTCTGGTGGCCCCAGAACCTTCCCATTCAGGGCCCAGCTCCTGGAGAGTAAAGATGTGAAAGGTGGAGAAGCAGACAGACAGACAGACGTCATCACAGTCTGGAGGCCAGAGACCCAGCGATATGTAAGCATGGGGGTGCCCATACGGTGGCCCCTGAGGAGGACATGGCACTGGCCGTGGAGGCCAGTGTGTGCTGGTGGGGAAGGCCGGGAGCGTCTCAGGGCTGAGCAGCCGCACCAGGGGAGGTGTTTGTGTGCGGGGTGCAGGGAGGCTTTCCCGGGAGAGGCCAGGTGCCAAGGATGGGAGGTCAGAGTAGGACCCGCTGCGAGAAGGGTGCTGGGACCCAGAGCTCTGAATCACCATACAGGACATTCTCCTGAGGGAACTGGGGAGCCACAGAGGGCTCTGGAGCAGGGGCGCTATCAGCGCCAGCCCTGGGGCATGTGGACTGGAAGGAGATATCCCTGAGCCTCCTCTGTGGACGCACCCGTGGGTTCATCCCCAAGTCCCTGACAGCCAGGAGGTCCCATCTTTATGGACCAGATGCTTTCGTCCGCAAGGAAGTCAACTTTCTGGTTCACACATGCCCTCTGCCTGCCTCCAGCCGCTCACAGCCCAGCACTGTGGGACACGCAGGGCCCTCCCTAACTCCACGTGTCCCCGCAGGTCCCAAGTGGGCAGACGAGCATCCGTATCAGGCATTTGGGACGGTGCCTGTATGGCCGGACCCTGTGCGCTGACAGCCACCTGCCACCCACCCAGTGGCTGAAGAGGGCAGACGGGCTTCGCGTGCAGCTGGGGCCGGTGTCCCACAAGTGTGGGGAGAATACCTTTCAGCGCCTCTTCTGGCTTCCGGGCACCGCTGCTGTGTGCCCCCAAATCTGCTCCTCTCCCTCCGTTTCTGCGCGGACAGTGGCCCCTCACTCAGGCGTGGACCCCCAGGCAAGAGAGCATTTTCTCCCCCCTCAACTCCCTGAATTCTTCCACTTCGGCCTTGTCGGAGCCTGGTCAGCACCCCAAATGGGGATGTGCGGTGGGGACATCAGTTCTCCACGCACAGTGTCCTGGGCAGGCCGCAGCGGTCCCTGAGCTTGTAAAGCAGGGCATGCGGCTCGCCTCACACCCGGGGGCAGCGGCCCAGGCGGTTCCCTGTCTGAAGTCTGGTGGGCAGCACCTTGCAGGCCTGGCGCGGGGCCGGAGCCACTATGGGGCCACATCCGGAGCAGGTCTAGGGACTCAAGAAGGGGGCCAGGCACAGAGGCCAAGGACACAGTGAAGACAACCGCTGCATAGAGTTAGCCGGTCTCGGGGTTGGGTCCCCCAGGTGAGCCCCAGTATTTCCGAGAGCCTCACCGCCGCCCCGAGAGTTTGCACTGCTTTGTACTGCGGGTGGCAGGGTCCCCAAGGGGGTTTCTGTGTCGTGAGGTCCTTCCAGAAATGCATGAGGCATTAGAATATGCAGCTGCATGTTGACACCTCTGAGCGATGAAGGGCGGGAAGTCACCTGTCACCTGTGGAAGGAGAGGGGAGGACACCTTCAGACCATCGGGCAGTTTGGAGAGAGCTCAGTTGGCCCCATGCATATCGGAGCAGATTTCCCCATTTCCTGCAGCCGGGTTCATAAAACAGAAAGAGGCTGGTGGCTGAAGGGCGGGGAGATGGCCAGAGATTGCTTAATCACTTCCCTTCGGCTGATGAACATGCCTTGGAACCAGACAGAGCTGAATCGCCCGTGGTGTGGCTGCCTTAAAGGCCACTGAATTCAACAGCATAAGATGCTCCACGTGGTGACCTTGGCGACAGAGGACTTTGAAGTCAACAGAAAGCAGCCTGCAGCGGTGGCCGCCTTCTAGCAACCCCAGCCCCGCGTTCAGTCGTCGACTGAGGGTTGTCACAGAGAACGTGACCTCCACCCAAGAAAAACTCTAACTGCAAGTTCAAAGAGCTGTCTGCCACCCCTACTTGTACCGCGGCAGCCGTCGCAATGACCGTGATTGGAGACAATCTCAGTGTCCATTCACGGAGGAGCGGACAAGGGTGTGGCCTGTGTCCCCAAGTGGAACACACACCGGCCATAAAAGATGAAATCCTGCCCCGCGCAACCACACTGATGGACCTCGAGCGGGTGGCATGTGGTGAGATAAATCAGATGGAGAAAGATAAGCAGCGTGATTTCACGCCCATCAGGGAGACTGAGCAACGGAGCACATGAACAAACGCTAAACAAAAAGCAGCTCTCGGACAGTCGGCAGAGTCGCAGCTGTCAGAGGAAGTAATGCAGATGGGAGGTGGCGACTGCAAGAGGGTGGAAACTAGACTTTGCGTGGTGAGCAGATGGGGTGTGTACGTCTGTTCCCCAAAACTTTTATCAGGGTGCAGACCGATGTTGCTTCAATAAGGAAGGTTTTTAGAAAACACAGCTGCAGATACCGCAGCTGCGAAGTGAGCGGGTCAGCGTCTTCCTTGAAGGGAAATCCTCTGCGGCTTCCACGCCTGCCTAACATCACTCAGCTGCTGAGCAGGAGACGGGGGCCAGGACTCGTGTCTAATGCAAGAATTTGACTCTTTCTGACGTGCCATGCTCCCTCTTCAAAATCCAGCCACCCATCCACCCACCCACCCGTCCCTCCGTGCCTGCGTGCTCCCCTCAACGCGGTCGTCCAACTAGTTACTGTCCGTCCACCCGTCCCTGCCTCTCGCTCCGGCCAATATTTGTATTTGGCGTTTCCAAAGTTTCATCTGTCCCTTCACCTTTCCATTCTTCCGCCCGTATTTCATTCTTTAATCTGCTCCCTCATTTCCCCCTTCTCATGTGCCCTACGTCCCGCTCACCCAGCCTGTGCAAACTATGTGGGTTGTGATGAAGCCCCACAGGCCTCCCTCTGGGAGTCTGGACCCCGGGGTCACGCTAGGCAGGTGGTGCTGAGTAGTCAGCCCCTATAGGCAAAACCTTAGTACCAAGTCTCAGCGGTTTCCCCTCAGCAGAAGCATCACGCACTCTCTCGAGGGGAAGAGTGAGCTGTGTGTGACCCTCGTGGGCGGGAAGGAGCCTGAGGAAGCGTGGACAGGATTTCTCTGGCCTCTGCCTGTGACTTTCCCCCTTACGGTCTTATGTATGTGCCCAGATTACAGCTCTGAGCTGCACCCTTGAAATCTTCTGTGAATTTCCCAACATGGGTGGTCACGCACCCATTATGCTGGTGGCAGGAGGCGGCTTCAGCAACCAATGGATGTGGCTCTGGATTCCCTCGAAGAGAGCAAGGTGGAAGCCACGTGTCTTCGATGAGCTAGCATGGCACAGGCCATCACGTTGGGATACCTACTGGTGACACAGCTGGGCCCTCTCCGGTGCGGGAGAAGGGACACAGGTGTGAATCCCAGAAGGGGGTGTTCCCTGCGGGTCACCTTGGGAGCTGGCTACCAGGGGCGAAGCCACTGCAGAAGCTTGAGCAGGGGAGTATGACGAGCTGATGGTGATCTCCACAGATGTGTGTGTGTACAGGTGTGCATGCAGGTGTGTGCAGGTGCACTATGCAAGCTGGGGTATAGGCACGGAGGCCAGCGTAACGTGCTATACTTAACATTTTCTTCTCGTTAGCATTTGTATTACTTTATCAGATCGATGTTGCTAACAAATGCATTATACATAAAAAGAGAGAGGCATGGTGGTCCCTGGTGGAGTAGGGGTTGGGTGCGGTCCACATCCACCCCCAAGACCTGGGTGTGTGTCCCGAGGCTGGGGAACAACCAAGATGAAGAACTGAGCAAAAATGAATAAAACGTTTCTTCCTCCTCTCTCTTTCTGCCTGTACCTTTCCATTAAAAAAATAAAGAAGAGAGAGAGAAAACTCCCCCAATTATATCTATATATCTATATATAGATATATATATAGATATATATATTTACAATGCACACCACGATGTTTTTATTTCCTTTTACATTGTGGCATGATCCCTACAATCAGGCTGATTAACACGTCCATCACCTGACATGTGTGTGTGTGTGTGTGTGTGTGTGTGTGTGTGTGATGAGAACATCTGAGGTCTGCTCTGTCTCTCTCTCTCTCCCTCTTTTTTCCCCCAAAGGAGAGGTACAGGCAGGAATGAAGGTGAGCAGAGGCAGGCAGGGAGAGAGAGGAGGAAGAAGCACTTCATTATATTTTTATGTAGTTGTTCACACTGGTTGTTCCCCCTCTGGACTCGGCACTAGAATCCAGAGGTATGTGGCCTGAGCGACTTTGGAGGTGACTGACCTAACCACTGCACTAGGGTACACCCAGAAAATTCTTTATCGTTCAAAGGAAAAACTACTTATCCACTTTCTGTCACCCCCACCCCTGTCCCCAGCCCTGAGTATCTCCAATCTGCTTTCTGCCTCTATAGATTTTCCTTTTTTCTATTTTTTACTTAAAGGGAAGGTACAGGCAGAAACAAAGGTGAGCAGGCAGGCAGGAAGAAAGAGGAGAAAAAAACCTTTTCTTTATTTTATTCAGTCGTTCATCTTGGTTGTTTCTGCGGGTCCTGGACGCGAACCTGGGACCTTGGGAATGTGTGTGGACTGCGCTCGACTGGAGGCAGGGAACCTAACCGCTGCTCCACCAGGGTGCCTCTACAGATCATCCTGTTCTGGAGATTTCATAGACATGGACTCATGGGATAGGCGCAGTATCGTTGTTTTTAAGAGGCACTTTATTTAGTTGCTCATCACTGGCTGTTTTCCTGGTCCCCGGGGACCTTGGGATGTGAAAGGGATGCCCCTGGTTTGACCGCTAAGCCACTGGGGTGCACTGACAGGCATGCTTTTGTGTCTCACTCCTCCAGTTGTCTCCTGTGTCACACACGTACCTTCCCCTGTGGGGTGAAGCCTCAGCACAGTTGGGTTCCACCCGGACCAGGGGCCCACTGAGCATAAATTCTGGTGTCCGAGGGCAGTTATCACCCCCGCAAAAGCTTGGCCTTGCTGCCTGGAAAATGGGGAACGACAGCTGTCCCTCCCAGGGCTATTGGCACAGTGACTGCACAGTGAGAGCTCAGTCACTGTCCGGCACAGTCCTGCCTCACTTAATGACACCGCAGTCGGGGGCGTCTCCCGGCAACAGTGGTCCCAGGAGCCTCCATCACTCAGACAGGGAGGCATGCCACGGCCCCACCGCCACACTCAGCGCCATCACACACGAGGACATCCCCACAGCGACGAGCTCGCCCAGAGGCACCCTTCTCAGACTGTCTCCCCCTCAGGAAGGGACACATGTCTTGTGGATATGCTGTCACCGGTCCAACCACTTGTTATTGAGGCTTTTCCTATTTTTCTGCTGCTGAAACAATGCTGAGACAAAGCCCTTCAAATTGATGTATTTCAGCACCTGTCCCATTATTTCCTTAGAATAAAACCCTGCAAGTGGGATTGGAGGGTCAAATTTTTATCTGGGCGTGCACGGTGGCTGGCAGCTGAGACCGTAGGCCAGGGCGCGGCCCAGGGACCAGGGTTCACATGCGAGGCTGGGGAAAACCAAAATCAAACAGATAAATAATGTTGCTGCCTGCCTGCCTGCCTGCCTGCCTGGCTTCCTCTCTCTTTATAAAACAAAGTGTGTTTGTATTATGAACTATTTCTGAGAGCTAGAAGAAAGAGTAGACAGCAGGGAAGTGAACTCTTGCTTTCCACCTCTGGGCTTTAAAAAAAATGACAGGTAACAAGGACCCAGGCAGTCTTCCTGATGTCATTCCTCCCGCCCACCTCCAGGGGGCACCGCTCCCCGGCTCCTTTGTTCTGTCCACACAGGTCTACACACGCTTAGAGCATGTGGCCACACACCGGCCCTGCTTTATGCGTTTTAAAACTTTTTGCATCTGGTGCGCTCTGGTGGAGGAGCCACCTCCGGGAGAGCGCGGTCATCTGCGTCCCAGGGACCCGGGTTCGTGCTGGGTGCCTGGGGAACAAACAGGATGAACCAGTAAATCAAAGTAAATAAAGTGCTTCTCCCGCCGCTCTCTTCCTGCCTGCCTACTCACCTTCATTCCTGCTGCACCTTCCCACTAAAAAATAAAACTTTCTGCGTCTGACTGTGTAGACAGTGTCCCTAGGTGATTTGGTGGCTCCTTGGTGGGAACGTTCTGGGGTGTCATTGCACGAACCTCAGCGGTGGAGCCCCACACACACGCACCGAGGTTGCAGGGGGCAGCCCAGTGGGGACCCTGTGGTTGGGTCTATCTTGACAAATCGCTAAATGACTCGTGGCTGTATTCCACCATCTAGGTCGCCAATCTCCATGTGATGGGCGTTTGAGCCGCTTCTTGGTGCACAGCTGCAAACAAGCCTGAAGAGACACCCCCTCAGCTCGCCTCATTCACATTGCAGGGAGATCCTCCGGGGGTGCGGCCACGAGGAAAGCTGTGCGTGCTGAAGAGTGAGGCGCACTGATCCCGGCCTCCGGGACAGCTAAGCTTCCAGCGTCCCTTTTCTGCCCTGTCCCCTCGCCTGGGTGAGACGGCTGCTCTGCTGTGGAGCTGTGACCAGCCTCACCTGGGGAGGGCGCCTCAGAGCAAGTGGGGGGCATAGCCCGGCCTATGGAGGGGGTCTTACTTGCGGAGGCGGGAAGCGAGGTGGGCGGGCCCCCGCAGGGACCCCAGAGAGGACCAGTGTGGCTCTTGTTTTGTGATTGTGAACCCGAGGCCCAGAGACCGCTAGCACGTCCCGACGTCACAGAGCGGAGCAGGAACCGCGGGCCCCGCAGGGCTGGGCCGCGCGCACCTCCGCGCCTTCTGTGCACCGGGAAGCGCCTGCTCGCGTCGCGATTGCTCCAAGCACGCGACAGAGCGCAGCGAGCAACACAAAGACCACGCGCGCCCAGCGCGGGGCTTGTTATGCAGCCCTAATTACGATGTATCGCTAATGAGGTTTGTCTCTAGCATAGGAGCAGGGCGCTGATCCCAACTGGGGGAGCCTCCTGGGGGCGCCCCACGAGACAGGGCTCTAAATCCCTCTTTCCCACCCGTTCACGCACAGATTTCTATTGTGAGTGCGCCCCAAATGACACGCCACGTTTAGGGGAGGGAGGTGGTCCAGCGGGAAGAGAGGCGCTCTTTGCAGCGGGGCAGGGCTGTCAATAAAGTTTCGTCGCCTTGGCAACCGCCGGCCTCGTGGGCGGGGCGGGGGGGCCGACGTGCGCGCGCACTCGCCCGCTGCAGGGCTCCGGCAGCGGAGGTTTCACCAGAGAAAGAGACTGGGACGGTCGAGCTTCACCGATGACGGGCGGAGCCCTGAGCCCATCGAAAGAGGAGTCTTTCCGAGGCGTCCAATCACACGCGCGCTCTGGAGCCGACGGAGCCCGCTCTTTTTCCTCTCGGACGCGAAAGACCTGACCCGAGGCCGAATCTGGCCCGGA
This sequence comes from Solenodon paradoxus, assembly GCA_004363575.1. Classification (NCBI taxonomy): domain Eukaryota; kingdom Metazoa; phylum Chordata; class Mammalia; order Eulipotyphla; family Solenodontidae; genus Solenodon; species Solenodon paradoxus. The sequence goes on along the minus strand of RJWH01008801.1, from coordinate 19,719 downwards.
GCGACGGTGCCTTCCGCCAATGAGGGCGTGACTTCCACGGGGGGCGGGACGAGTCGCCACGGCAGTGCGGGAAGGACAGCGGCAGGAGCCAATGGCAGTCCTGGGCCGCGCATGACGGCCGCGCGGGCGTGGCGGGCTCCTGGGGGCACAGTCAGGGGGCGGGCGGGAGACCTGAGCGCGGTTTGGCCAATGGGAGCACAGGAGCGCCGGCGCCCCTGAGGAGTGGCGGGAGGATGGGCCAATGGGCGGCCGCGGTGGCCGCGGCGGGGCGGGCCGGGGCGGGCCGGGCGCCCGGCGGCCGTGCCCGACGCGAGCTGGAGGAGGCAGTGTGAGGTGGTGGCGGCGGCGGCGCGGGCGCCGGAGGAGGAGGAGGAGGCGGAGGAGGCGGAGGAGGCGGAGGAGAAGCGGGTGAGGGGCGGCGCGGGGCCCGACCTCTGAGTCCCCCCTCGGCCCCCGCCCAGCGCCGCTTGCGCCCAGTCGCCCCCGCCCCGAGCGCCCCCCGCCCCAGCCCTTCCTCTTGTCCAGCGCCCAGGTCTCCCCGCCCTGCGCAGGCCTCGGACTGCGGTGGGCGCCGCAGCCCCTTCCCGGCGCTTCCTCCCCCAGGCCCCTGCCAGCACCCCAGCCCGTCCCGGAGCCCGCGGGTCGCCCCCGGACTCCGCCTCCGAGCCCCCGCCCGGCGCCCGCGGTGCGTCCCCAGGACCCCTGGAGCTGGTGGCCGTCCCCCGGCGGCGCGTGTGCTTCCCCCGCTCCCTGTCAGTCCCTGCAGCCCGCTGCCTCCCCGAGCTCCGCCTGTGCCCCAGCCCGCTGCTCTCACCCTCCCCCATTAACAGCTGCACCTCCCTGCCTCCCAGCTCCCCTGGAGCCCCAGGCCGCGGTGCGCCCCCCTCCGCCGTCAGCCCCTTCCCCTGCACCCTCATGGCTCCCCCAGGCCGCTGCCTGCTCCCCCTCACATCGAGCTGCACCCTCCTTGCTTCCCCAGCCCCCAGACTGTCTGCTCCCCCCACCCAGTCAGCCCCTTCCCCTGCACCCTCCCTGTCTCCCGGGCCCAGGGGAACCCCAGGGTGCTCTGCTTCCCCTGGGCCTGCCCCAGCTGCCCTCTTTGCTGACTGGATTTGGGTCTCACCCACTTGCTCCCAGCTTTTTGCCGGCCTCGGAGACCCTTTTCCAGCCATTGTAGCTCCTGCTCAACCCTCTGCACCCCCTTTCTTGCAGCCCCGTTTTCTCTCCCTGAAGCACCATGGTGTGGGGACGCTGCGGGCCTCCCCGTGGGGTCAGGGGTCGTGTTGTTTGGTTAATCCCTTTCTCTCTCACGTTTTTGATGGATCTACCGTGCCTCTCCACACCATTCCCCTCCCTGGCTTTTGTCCTTCGTGCCCCCCCCAGCTCGTCCCCCCTGGAGTCCTTGGAGAGGGAGCAGGTGCTGGGATCTCTCCTCTCTTCCTGCCCCTCACCCCGCTGCCAGCCTGCCTGGGGCCGCCCCGAGGGTGGGGGTGGGGGGGAACAGCCTGTCCTGGGACGGGAAGCCCAGGTCCCCTCTGACTCCCACGTCCTGCAGTGCTGAGCCTCGAGGGTTACCCCACACTGTCAATTAACCAGCCTCCCAGGGCCAGTAGGGACGTGCGCGTGCGCGTGCGCGCCGCTGGGTCTGTGCGCGCACGCGCGGCGTGGCGCGTGCTGGGGTTCGTGCCTGCACTCAGCTTGAGGGAGACACTGCCTCTGCCTGCCACTTCGTGGGGGGCTCCCTGCTGCCACAGGTACTCGCACCCCACCATCAGCGAGGGCCTCTGAAGTCAGTGTGGCCTTCCTCCCGATCTCCAGCCAGGAGCCCACACAGCGTCTGGGCGGAGCAGGGCAGCCCGCCGCCTGCTCCCGCTCCCGCTCAGTGGGAGGCAGCATGTCTGAGGGCCACCATGGGGCCCGACAGAGTGACAGCCCGAGAGCTGTGTGAGAATGACGACCTGGCCACCAGCCTCGTGCTGGACCCCTACCTCGGCTTCTGCACACATAAGATGAACGTCAGGTGAGGCGCCCGCAGCGCGGCCCTCGCCCCCCGCCAGCCTCCGCCCGCAGCTCGAGTGGGTGGGGGCGGCCTGGGCTAGGGAAGTAGGCTGAGGCCCTGGGACCCAGGCGTGCCCTCTCCCCCAGCCCCGTGCCCCCCCTGCGGCGACAGCACCACCTGCGCTCAGCGCTGGAGGCCTTCCTGCGGCAGCGGGACCTGGAGGCTGCGTACCGGGCCCTGACGCTGGGAGGCTGGATGGCCCACTACTTCCAGAGCCGGGAGCCCCGGCAGGAGGCTGCCCTCAAGACCCACGTGAGGGAGCCCTGCCCCTCCCCTCCCCGCGTGTCCTCGGAGTCACCTGGGGTCGCCTCGGCCTGCCTGGCTCCTGCACCCTGCGGGCGGCCCTCCGTAGCCCTGGGCACCCCACTCCTCAGCACAGCCCCGACTCCCCAGCCACTAAACCATCTGCGACGGGGTGCAGGACGCTAGGAGAGTTGGGGACCCCTGCGTTTGCTAGATGAGGAAAGCGAGGCCGGAGAAGGGAAGTGAATCCCAGCACCACACAGCCAGTCAGCGCGGAGCAGAACTGGAGCCCCAGAGGGCGCGCCTGGGCGACCCAGCCCCTCACCGTCCCCCGCCTCCCCAGATCTACCGCTACCTGCGTGCCTTCCTGCCTGAGAGTGGCTTCACCATCCTGCCCTGCACCCGATACTCCCTGGAGGCCAACGGGGCCAAGGTCGTGTCCACCCGGGCCTGGTAAGCGCTGGGACTGACCACGGTCCTGCGCCTGGTGGGGGTGGGGGGGGCGCACGGGCACAGGGAGACCTTGGCCTGGCTCAGGCCTGGAAGACCCTCATCCAACCCCCAGAGTCCTGCTGGGGGACAGGGTGCCTGGGCTGACAGGAAAGAACTGACTGCCCAGGTCAATGTAGTGCCTCCCTCATGGCTGCGCAGCTGCCCCGGGCAGGACAGTGGGCCAGACCAGCAGCCTGGGCAAGTGTGGCGGGAAGGCAGGCCAGTCCAGCCAGTGCCGACCACAACTCTCGGTGCTGGGGGCCGCACTGACCGCGAGGTCACCCAAGGTTCTTTTGAGGGAGGTTACAGGAGGCAGGGCTGGTATGGAGAGGTCAGGCCTCCCCAGCTGGTCAGCGTGTCCCAGGCTTTCGCTTCTGTGTGTCACCCTGGGGCTGGTGCAGGGACCTTGGTGGATGAATTCGAGGTTTGGAATGTGGAGCACGGCTGCCACCAACACTGCCCCCTCCCTGGAGGCCCGTGGGGTCTCGGGAGGCCTTGCTCACAGACCCGGGGCCTGGCCTTTGGGCAGGAAGAAGAACGAGAAGCTGGAGATGCTGGTGGGCTGCATCGCAGAGCTTCGCGAGGCGGACGAGGGGCTGCTGCGGGCCGGCGAGAACGACTTCAGCATCATGTACTCCACGCGCAAGCGCAGTGCGCAACTGTGGCTCGGCCCGGCCGCCTTCATCAACCACGGTGGGCGGGGCTCCGCGGGCGGGCGGGCGGGACGCCCCCTCCGTCCCGTGCCGTCCTGTGCCGCTCACCTGTCTTCTCTCCCTGCCCTGCCCTCGGCTGCTTGCAGACTGCAAACCCAACTGCAAGGTGAGCCCAGGCCCGGGCCTGAGGGACTGCGGGGAGGCGCCCCCTGGGCTCAGTGGCCGGAAGCTGCCCTGAGTCTCCAGCACTTCCCACCCTGGGGGGAGGGGCAGCCACAGGCTGTGCGGACTCGCGGTCGCCCCCTGCTGGTGAAACCGCGGGACTGCTGTGTCAGTCGGGCACCCCGCCTGGCAGCTGTGCCCGCGGTGACAGCAGGAGTGCGGGAGTGAAGCGGGGCGCTTCAAGGGGCCTGGCAGCGGGAGAAGCCGGGAGAAGCCGGCACCACCTCTGCTGTGTGCGGGGAGCATGAGGGCGGAGGGACGGGAGAGCGCTGTCAGGCTAGCGAGGACGCCCAGCTGGATGGGGGGTCAGGACAGAGCTGCGGAGTGGACGCGGGCCTTGGGAAGGGGTGGGCGAACCTGGCAGGGCTGGCCGGGGCGTCAGGGTCGGGAGCGTTCGGAGAGCGGTGCCTGCACACTGCCCGGCCACCGGCCTCGGCCAGCAGGCCCTCAGACAGTGCTTCCTGGCGCCAGAGCCACAGCTGTCCCCGGGCCGTGGCGGGGCGGGCCCTCGGGCTGGGTGCTGAGCGTGCGGCCGCCAGTTCGTGCCTGCAGATGGGAACGCGGCCTGCGTGAAGGTGCTCCGGGACATAGAGCCGGGGGACGAGGTGACGTGCTACTACGGCGAAGGCTTCTTCGGGGAGAAGAACGAGCACTGTGAATGCTGCACCTGTGAGAGGTGGGGGCGGCAGGAGGCTGGCCCCGCCCCGCCCCGCGCCCGGAGAGGCGTCCTCAGGCCGGTCTCTGCCTCCTCAGGAAAGGGGAGGGCGCCTTCCGACTGCGGCCCAGGGAGCCCGCCCTGCCCCGGGCCCTGGACAAGTACCAGCTGCGGGAGACCAGGCGGCGGCTGCAGCAGGCTCTGCGGGGCCCGCGGGCCTGCCCCCACCTCTCCCTGCTGCGTCAGGACCCCTTCTGTGGTGAGCATGGGGCCGGCCGGCCGGCCAGCCTGTGCGCACCCCCACTGGCCACTGCCCCGTCCCCAGCGCTGTCCTGTTTTCGTGCCGCCCTCCATCCTGCCTCCTGGCCTCCGCCTGCCCTGATCCTCCCTCCCCAGCTGTCCTCACAGGCCCCCACGCAGAGTGGGGCTGGGCCGCCTTTCTGGAGGCTGACTCCTCTCCCCGCCCACAGCCGCCTGCCAGCCCCTGTACCCGCTGCCCGCCGGTGCCCGCCCTGACGCCTCTCCCCTCTGGCTCCAGTGGCTGCCTCAGCCCCAGCTGCGGGTGCGCCCCCGGAGGCGCCGACGCCCCCTGCCTCGGCGGGCCCCCGTGTCCCCAGCTCTCCGTTCTGTCCGCGTCTCCCTGCACCAGTGGGGAGGCTGTGGCCCCCACTGCGTCCTAAGGGCAGAGGCCCTGGTGGCCCTGGGCCCAGCTCCCCGCCCCCGCTGGGCCCCCCAGATGGACTGGCACTGGGCCCGGCGCTACGGGCTGCCTTATGTGGTGCGCGTGGGCCTCAGCCGGGTGGCCCCCACCCTGCCTGCCACCCCTGCCCCAGCTGAGAGTTCTGGCCCTGCCCCCATCCCCAAGCAGGCCCTCGCCTTCGCCCCCTTCTCCCCACCCAAGCGCCTGCGGCTGGTGGTCAGCCACGGCTCCATCGACCTGGACGTCCATGGTGATGGGCCATGATGGCCGTGACTGCTGGCAGGGAGGCCCGGCCGGTGAGGAGTGGGCCTTCCTAGGCCCTGGCCCCAGTTCTCTAGGACTCACTGACCTCCAGGCGCTGCTTCGGGATGGCGGAGAGGGAAGTGACCCGGTGAGGGGTTGCTTTGGACCCCCCAGGATCTGACTCGCTGACCCCTGAGCCACCGTTGTCTGGCAGGAAACCCTGGCCATGCGCCATCCCGACCTAGCCTCAGGACTGAAGGAGCCACCCCTCCCCGGGGAGCAAAGCCATAGGGGTGGGGGCCAGCTCGGCACCTCCCCACCAGCCAGGCCTGGGGAGGTGGGGGGGACGGGGCGGTGCCCCTAGAGCCTGCCCCACAGAGGGGAGCAGGTCTCAGCTCTGCAGCCACGAGGTGGGGGTGTCAGGGCGAGTGCCCGGCCCCTCTGGAGGGTCTCAGGAAGGCCGGTGCCACCTCGTGTTTCTCATGGTGCTATCCCTGGTGCTACTGGGGTGTGGGGTGCCCTTCCCCCGCCGGGACATGGTGTGTTGGGGGTTTGGAAGCATTTGAACTTTTTATTTTATTAAAACCTTGATAGAAGCAAGCACCTTAGAAAATCTTCATTTTGGCTCATTTGAGCAATGTCCATGGGGTGGAGGGTGAGCCCCTCAGCCTTGCTAGGGGACCAGCCCAGGAGGGTCTAGCTTGGGCTTGGATCCTAAGAGCTCTGGAGGGTCAAAGTGAAACAGGCCAGTGAAACAGGCCGCCACAGACCTTGCCTGGTTTCGAGACAACAGTTGGGTAAGCAGTGACTCGCCCGAGGCAGAGAGGCTGGCCCTGCTGTGAAAGCAGGAGCTGGACGACCCTGGAGGGCCCTGGAGGGCCCTGGAGGGCCCTGGAGGGCCGGGGGCTGCCCCAGCCTCCTGAGCTGACACCCAGGCCTCATCCATATGCTATGGTTGTTGTGGGCCTGGCTCCTGCCAGGGACACAGACCAGGCCCTTGGGATGCAGGTGGCCTGGCCTACTTCACCGCTAGGCCATCAGGAGGCGCCGTGTCCTGTCTCAAGCCCCTTTTCATGGGAAGAGACGTGCATGGTTGGAGCCTCCAGGGCCAGGCCCACCCATGTCTGCCGACACCATTCTCATTCAGTGAGGCCAGCTTGGGCTGTGTCCCTGTCCTGGTGGCTGGTGGCCTGAGGAAGGTTGCCCTGGAGGTGCAGCAGCCTCGCAGCAGCCCAGCCTGGTCGCTGGAACCCTGCTGACCCCACTGACAGGTGCGAGAGGGCAGCAGCCAGCACTGAGGGACCCACCCTCAAACCCTGTGGGCCTGTGGGTCTGTAAACAAGTGACACCAGAGCAGGGCTCCTTAGCCTGACGGACATTGCCGGGTGCTGGGAACCCCACATCCGACTTTTTAAAAATGTCTTGTAGTTCTGTTTACACCCAGAATAATGAAAAAAGTTCCTGGTGGGTCCACGGGTGGGGCTAGATGCAGATGCGCTTCAGCGCTCACCCTGGGGGGCCCCGGGGGAGGGGGGAGTTCATGGGTCAGTGCTCAGAACTCCGTTCCCCTGGGGTGCCCAGGAAAAAGACCCTCACCCCTGGGGGGCCTGGGAGAGAACCCCTCACCCCTGCACTGTGCGGAGGCGGGGAGGGCTCCCAGCCCAGGCAGAGTCCACACACAAGTGAAGCAGCAGGGACTGGGGGGAGATGAACTCCCTCTAGCCGTGTGTACCTTTCCATGTGCTCCAAACCTGGAGAGGTGCAGGCAGGCAGAAGCATTCGTTCATCTGGTTGCTATCTCGGTTGTGCCCCTCCCTCCAGTCTTAACTACCTTCTCCCCCCCCCCGGGCTTGAAGTTTAGGACCACCCACCGCTACAGATACGGAATCCTCTACCCTCTATAGCGGGGGTTTGGCGGAATCCCCAAATACAGTCCCAGAGGAGAGACCTCTGCGTGCAAGTGGGCAGGCACAGTTCAAGCCCTGACCCTTTTGCACTGGAATCACCTGGCAAATTGTCACTAGTAATGACTCCCGTGGCCCAGCTTGGATGGGCCGCGCCTGAGACTGCGCCGGTGGCTCCAGGAGGGCAGCTGCAGGCAGATGGGGCCCAATGCCACCCCTCCTTCCACGGCTGGAGCAGCCAGCATGCCCGGCATGCCGCCAGCCTGGGGCAGGACCAGGCTCCAGCCCCGGGGGGCCTCAAACTCTGTCAAGGGTCGCTTCCTGGCCTGCTAGGTGGGGATGTGGGAGGTGGCTGGAGAGGGGACATTCCAAGGAGCATGTTGAATCAGAAGGAATGTCAATATTGTCACAGGTGGGGGGTGCGGGGCGCTGAGGACAGGTCCGGCCCTGGTTGTCGATAATTCAGAGGAGCACCTCAAGCTTCGGAGGCGGCTGGAGAAACCAATGACAGACTCTGGGGAGGGACAGGCTGGCATGGGGGCTTTTCATTAGCGCAGGGAGGAAAGGCTGCTTCTGGCTGGGGACCCTGTTGGGAGGACCTCCCTGATGGAGACAGGGACATCCTGGGAGAGCTGAGACCTGCAGTAGGAAGGTCAGCACTGAGAGGTACAGAAAAGGGCCCTCATGGCATGCCCCTGTGGCTCAGCAGCTAAGGTGCAGGACACACAAAAAGCCCAAGGACCCAGGTTCAAGACGACGGGTGGGGAAGGACTAAATAAAGACCCCTCGGGACTGGAGACGGGATGGGCTGGGGAGGTGGTAGAGGCAAGAGGGGAAGAGGATCCGAGGGAGGAGACGGAGGAAGGACTTGAGATGGAGGGTGGGGGTGGAAGGGCAGGGGTGGAAGGTTAGGGACGTTCCGCAGCACCGGGTGGGCCCCTGTGTAGTCTTCTGCCGCCCCGCCCCGCCCCGCCATCGGAACTCCTGGCGTCTGCGCCGCCGGGACAGGCCGCACTGATCCGACAGTAAGAAGAAACGTCCGCAAACAACACAGCTGTTATTTGTGGCTTGGAGACCAGTGGGTGGCCGGGGTGGCCGGGCGGTCACGTGGCTGATTCCTCGGAGGACGCCGCCCTCAGGTCATCAGATTTTACCCGCGAAGGTCCCTTCCTTGATCTGCTGGTTCCAGCGCTGCACCTGGGAAGAGGGGGAGGGTGGGAGACGGGGCGGTGGGAGACGGGGCGCAGGGAGCGGACGCCGGCTCGCCTCGCCCGCGCCCTCCACGTCCGAGCGCCGCCGGCCCGCTCTGCTCGCTCACCCGGCTCAGCGGGCACAGCGAGTGGAACACGCGGAAGTAATACTCGCAGGGCTGCGTGCTCCTCGAGCGGCTGCTCATGCTGCTGACGCAGCGGTGGTAGTCTGCAGGGGCGGGGCGAGACGGGACGGGACGGGGCGGGGCGGGGCGGGGCGGTCACTCCGGGGCGGGCCCTACGCTCTGGCCCTGCCCCCTAACGACCTGCACGCCCCTCGAAAGACGTCCCCGCCCCAGTCCATGCTAGACTCCGCCCCTCGACCCGCCCACTAAGGGCTCCCGGGTCCCTTCCCCGCCCGGCTCTTCCACTCTGGCCCCGCCCCTGGGGCGGAGTCCAGCCTCCTCTCCCCGCCCCTCCAGTTCAGACCCCGCCCCTGGTAGAGTGCCTCCTCTCCAACGTGGGCCCGACCCCTCCCGGGCCGAACCCACACTCCGGAGCGGGCCCCGCCCCTACAAGACCCGGCCCCCTCCGTCCTAACCGGGCCCCGCCCCTTCTGGAGTCCCAGCTCCCGTTTTGCCCCGTCCAGGCTAAGCCCCGCCCCCAAGAAGGCCCCGCCCCCGCCCACCCGCCTCCCGCAACGGCCTCGCGCCGCAGTCCAGTGGGGGCGCCCCTCTCTGCCCTGCCCTGCTGCCCGCGACGTCTCACCCAGGAAGTTCTGGTAGCAGTTGCGGGTCTGGTTTTGGTTGGGGAAGCGGGGGTCGAAGGGCGGCGTTGTCCATTTCCCCTTGGGGGGCTTCTGGAAGTCGCTGTCCAACATCCACGGTGGCGGCCGCTCCTGCGGAGACCGAGCGGCCTCTGTGGGGCCACGGACGCCGCTCGCCCGACCTTCCCCAGCCCCTGGCCTGCGCCCGGCTCTCACCGTCCTGCCTCACCAGCCTGAAGTCAGCGCGTCCGCGTCCGCGTCCGCGTCCCCGTCCCCGGGCCGGCTGTGCGCACCGGTGGCGTCCCGGGTGCCCTCGCTTCTGAGCCTGGGGGTCCGGACCCGGGACAAATGCTCTCGGGCCGGATTGGCTGGAACCCCAGATCCCGGCCAATGGGCGCCTCTGCTGCAGACCGTTCCAAAGCTCGGGCGCGCACACAGGCATCCAGGTGTCGGACTCAGCTTTAATCTTTGCGAGCTGCCGCCCCCCCGCCGCCCCCCAATATATAAGCGCGTAGATAGCTCTTGTCTCTAGGAGAGGGAGACGATCCCCGCCGGGCCTGTCACCCTGCTTCTGACAGTGGAGGCGCACAGCGCGGGGCCTGCGGGGAGAGGAAAGAGCCGGCGGGGTCTGGCTCCCGGATCCGGGCCAGGTCCCAGACTGGTCTGCGGGTCTCAGGAGCTACCTGTCCACGCTGGGCTCCTGTGGACACTCCGGAGACTAAGGTCGAGTCCCCACATCCTGCTATTGCGGATTCTGGGAATGGGGCACACTGGAAAGAGAGCAGGAGCCTCCTTAGGGAAGGCAGGGGGTGTGGTCGGTGCCCGATGCCTGAGCTGGGGGAAGGGGCCTGGCCTCCTCCCGCATCCCCACTCGGGGTCCCCGTCCTGCCCAGGTTGCTGCCCCTCCCCTCCTGAATCTGGAAAGAGCTGCTCTGCAGCCCGTCTCCAGACGCATGCCTCTGCGCATCTGCGCATGTGTATGCATTCACACAACTCTAAGCGTGGTCCACCCCTGAGCAACCAGGGGATTCGGCTGCCGACTCCCACAGAGTTGAAGATCCACACAGAACTTGGACTTTCCCCAGACTTAACCGGAAACCTCGTGGTCCACACGAACTGCCGGTTACCACGTGTTGTGATTGTGGAATGTGTTTCACCGGCTGTGTTTTTGCAATCAAGTAAGCTAGAGGGGAAACGTGTTCCTGAGACAGTCATCAAGAGAAAGTGCACTGGCAGAATGTCCTGTATTGATTGACAACGTAAGCTCATGTCATCCGGGTACCGGGTACAAGAAGACCTGTGTGCGCCCGTGCAGCGGGAGCCGGCGTTCACGGCCAGCACACATCTGCCGATGTCAGCGTGGACACGCCTCTGTTCACACGCACGCTAATGGGAAGATGCGCATCCTGTGCGGCACTGCAGCCACTTCAGAGAGGACAGTCGCGGGCCAAGCACATTCACACGCTGCGCAGCCACCACCTCTAGTCCAGGAGGACTGCCGTCACCCCAAAAGGAGCCCCCGGAGCCGTCACCCGTTGCTGTCCCCCCACAGGCCTCTCGGCATTTCCTACTCTGGACATTTCAGAGAAATGGAGTCAGGCTGTCTGGCCTCCTGTGTCTGGGTACCTTTGCTGAGCCCCGTGTTCTTAAGGGATGCAGCAAGGGATCCCCACTTTGCGTGCCCCCTCTTGAGCTTGCCCCATGAGGTGTCGGGTTGATGAACTCTGAGATTCTGCCGCAGCCTGTCTGCTTTGGCACAGGGGACATGCTGCCCCCCACCATCCCCCCTCAACCTCTTGGGGCCCAGGGTGGCCCAGCTCTTGCGGTTCCACCTCTCTGACTTGGGTTCCCCCTTTTTTTTCAACGCTTTCGACTAGGCTCATCTACACACTCGCTCGCTCTGACCTGCACCAGCTCCCTCCAGAAGCCACCTTCCTGACCCTCGGCTACTGCGGTCCCCCCCCCCCACCCGTGTCTCACACCCCAGGCCTCCCAGTCACTGCAACACCATGTCCACATATCTGCCCCAGAGCCATCTCAAGTGTCAGCCATCAGGAGTCCAGATTCCCGTCGCCTCTCGATGCCTCGGTCCCTTCTCCTCCTGCCCAAGCCACTGACACCTTGTGCTGGGGCCCTGGTGGCCGCCTGCTCTCTCTTCCCAGGTCTGTACACTCACCATCTGTCTTCTCTGTGCCCTGCCAGCCAGCGAGAACCCTGCCAACACGCCTCAGTCCCACTCCTGCTCACTAACCCGGGTGCACTAGGTCAAAGTCAGTCTTTAAAACAGCCAGCCGACCTGTGGCCCCTCCAAGTGCATTTCCTTTCCCCGGCTCTGGGGACCCCACTCAGGGTCCCCAACATGGTAAACAACTGGCCTCCAGGCCTTTGCACTGGCCGTTCCTTCTGCAGGACCCACAATTCTCACTCCTCTACCTGGACTGACCCCTCCTAAGGGACAATACAACTGACTAGAGTTTTAATTGTCTGATGTCCTTCCTGCAAGGGGCCAGCCTTTGCGAAGGCTCTGACCCAGATGACGAGCGACACCCTGGGACACTGCCAACAGGTGCCGGGAGCAAAGCGTCCCAGCTCCGGGAGGACTTAGCCCTGGTGTCTGGAAGCCTGGACAGCGGCCCTGTGGCCACATTGAGTGTGTGAAGGACAGCGGGGGCTGAGCGGGCCCCTCTGCCCCTCCTGGAACAGGGTAGACAGGACACGTCTATCTGTCATTGCCCCAAGTACCTGGACAAAGGACCGAAGGCTCCCGGTTCCTTCTCCGTCTTCTCCACCTTGGTGGCAGAGCCCCTCACGTTCTCAATCTCCAAAAGCGAAGGCAGGAGAACCTTGGAGGTGGAGCCTTCCATGGCCAGGGGTCCCTGGGTGGGTGCCTTCTGGGGCTCCGGGGGAGCGCCCTGGTGCTGTTGGGACATCCTGGCCTCCATCTCGGATACGGGGCTGGGCAGGCCCGGCGACGGGGACAAGTCTTCCCGGCGCATGGCCTGAAGAGGGGTGGGGGCCTTGAACTCGCTCCTGGGCAAGGGCTTGCCCAGAGCCTGCTGGGAACGGGGCGGCTCCTTGGGGGGCTCAGGGTCCAGGAGCCGGTCCCCTGCTTCTGCCCATGGACCCAGGCCCGTGCTGTCCTTCACCCAGGCGCTCAAGCACACCCGCTTCCTGACCGCCGGTGGTGTCCCCTCCGGCAAGGACGCCTGGCTGCAGGTCGCCCTGTCTGTCTTGGACACGGTCACCTCTGGAATGGACAGCCAGGAGGGCAGACCCCCCACCGCCGGGCTCCAGGGCTGCTCCTGGGAGTTGGCCTTGATCAGGAGCTTGGCCAGGGTGAGACCCTCCACCGAGAAGGGTCGGCTGTGCTCTTGGGGGGCCCCCTCCACGGTCAGCTCCTCGGTCTTGACCCGCACGTGCTGCTGCCCTGTGCGCTTGGACCTGAAGCCAGGCACGTCCAAGACCGTCTCCTTCGTCTTCCTGTGCACCCTGACTTCCGACTTCCTCTTGCCCTTCAAGCTGTTCACAGTGACCTCCTGGCCTTTGCCAACCAGCACCGCCTCTGCCTCCCTCTGGGCCCCCGCGGAGGGCCGCACCAAGGACATCTGCTGGGTCCACTTCTCCATCACGTTAGTCTCCCGGGTGCTCAGCGACAGCAGCGGCTCTGCCTTTGCTTCCGGCTGGCTCTTATCAACCACGTGGGCTCCCCCCCTGGGCAGCACGCCCGTGCCGGCCAGCTCCCAGGCCTTCTGGGGCCGGGCAGGCGTGGTCAGAGCCTTCTGGGGTGGGGCAGGTGGGAACCGAGATTTCCTGCTTGGGACAAGGGGAGACGCAGGCCTTGGGGGACCAGCAAGCCCAGAGCAGCGAGGCTTCTGAGGGGGGCCCTTCTGGGAGGGAGCAGATACCGGCCAGACCTCTGGAGTCGGGGCAGGCAGGGCCGAGGCCTTCCAGGCCTGGTGAAGGATGCATGGAGTCGGGTGACTGGCAGGGACAGGTGGGGGCTTCCCGGAGGACGGCGGCCCCAGCCTCTGCAGGGAGAGCCGAGGCCTGGCCTCCGGCTTCTGTCTGGACCAGCAGGGTGCCGACAGGCAGAAGGCCGGCTGGCAGGTGACCCCCCGGCTGAAGGAGGAAGAGGACAAGATGCTGGACTCAGGGTCCACAAGGTCTTCAAAGTCCTGCTGCCACAGGTACCGGCCCAAGTGGCCACAGGAGCCCAGCACAGAGAGGCCAGCAGGGTCCGGCGGCATACGGCTCCCAGAGAGTCCACACGAAGGGCCGGGCGCCCCGTCGGATTCTGAAGAGCCAACCTACAGGGCCAGGTGAGTGGATGGCCAGACAGGGTGACTCCCAGACCACAACTCCAGTCAAAGACCTGGAGTCAGGACCCCCGTCCTCCTCCCTCGGACCCGGAGTCCGGACCCCCGTCCTCCTCCCTCGGACCCGGAGTCCAGCCCCACCCTCCCCAGGAAGGTCTAAGAGTGGCCGCCCCGGAGTTAGCTGCCCTGGAAGAAGACTGGACACAGTTGATCCTGTTGGAGACGATGCTGTAAATGGTTCGGATGGTGATGCTGGGCTTCCCTGGGGAGAGAGCATGAGTGTTCGGGACTTGCAGGACTTTGGGAGTTTATACCCTGAGGCAGGAGGGACATTCTCACCGGAATCTTGGATGTGGGCCTGACATGGGTCCAGGCCATGGTGGGACCTGGCGGGCAACAAAGCGGTGTCAGGCAGCATGTGCTGGGATGCCCACCCTCCTCCTGATCCCGCAGACCAGTCCCCAGCCCACCTCTTCTCTGCAGATTTCCTCCTGGCCTCAGCCTGCTCCAGATGGGACCAGATGAGTGGCATGGAGTCACCTGCGGCCTGGGACTTGTACCTGCGCTTGACGGCCTGCCGAGGGAGGGGGGCAGTCAGGAGACCAGGCCCAGCCCCACCTGGCCTGCAGAGGCTGAGGCTGCTCACCTTGGCCTTCTTCTGTCTCTGAGAGGCCAGCATCATGTATGGAAAGGTGGGGTCGAAAATCATGACTAGAAAGAGGGGGAGCCGTGTCAGGCACCATGGGGAAGAAGGGAGAGGAGACTCAGGGAGGCTCAGCCAGGGTGAGGGGTTACCGAGACACAGAGACTGAAATGCCAGAGCCTGCTCACCTGAACGCCTGGTGCGGGACTGGTCCTGTGGAAGGGGCTTGGTCAGGAGGAGCCACTTTCTGCTGCTCTTCCATCTCCCTGTCTCCATTACTACCCACCCTGCCAGGAAGCTGTTCCCAGCCCCACCTCCCTCGGACCAGGAGTCCACACCCCAGTCCTCCTCCCTCGGACCAGGAGTCCAGACCCCCGTCCTCCTCCCTCAGACCAGGAGTCCAGGCCCCCAGTCCCTCCTCCCTCGGACCAGGAGTCCAGACCCCCGTCCTCCTCCCTCGGACCAGGAGTCTAGACCCCAACCCCTCCTCCCTTCCTCTGGGATCCAGAACATTAGCTGCCGCCCCAGAGGATGCCGGTCAGGGCCCCACCTGGAGGCGCCAGGTGGAGGCGGGCGCTGAGTCTGGCGGCAGGTCCAGGGCGGTGGTGCACGTGGCGTGTGGCATCCTGGCAGTGGAAGGCTCTTGCAGCAGGTTGATAAGTCGGATCCAGCCGTTGAACAGGAAGCCCACCTCGCTGTCAGGTGCATCCAGCTCCAGGTAGTAGCAGCGGCCCGTGACCAGGCGCAGCTTCAGGCGCCAGGCCGTCAGGTCATGGACGTACAGGCGAACCAGGTCCAGCGGGATCATCCTGCGGCGGCAGGAGATGGAGGCGGTAGAGCCGGGCGGGCACTGCGGGAGGAGCGTGGGGGCTAGGGGCTGGGGGCTGGGGTACCTGGTGAGATCGAGGCTGGCGCCCTCCCGGCCTCCCGCGGGCTGAGCGATCAGCAGGATGTCGGGCAGCACCAGGCAGGGCAGGGAGGCGGCCACGCCCATGGTCAGTCGGTTGGTTCGGTGGTGCATGTACACGGGCGCTCCTCGATTAGTCACCTGGGAACAGGGAGAGGGGCTGGGACCACCCCTTTCTCCGAAGCTCCTCCCACACCTGGGTTTCCTGCAGCCCCAGCAGCGGGCCGCGACCCCCAGACCCCGGGCCCCGCAGCCCCGGAGTGGGAGCCCGGCCTGCCCTCCCCTGCGGACCCCCTCCGCCCCCAGGCGCAGGGAGCTGGGCACCTGGACAAAGTTACTCTCGAACATGGGCAGCGGGCGGAGGGGCAGGTACTCGCCCTTCCGGAGGGTCTTCTGCAGCTCGCCCAGGACCGGGACCCACTTTGGGGGAGACTGGATGGACCCCAGGCGCCTCCTGTTCATGAACCGGTTCATGGTGGCAGCAAAATGCGTGGGTCAGCAGGCCGAGCCAGGGACCCGGCCCAGCCCCGCCGTCGCTGCCCGGGCCTCTCGCCTTCGGGTGCGTGGGGGGGCGGGGCCTGGGATCTCCAGGGTTCAGAGGGTGGAGCCTCCCGGGCCCTGTGGGAACGGGCAGCTGGGTAGCGGGCAGCTGGCTGGTGGAGTGGAGGGCTTTGTGACCTCATCAAACACAGGTAGAACTCTTTCCAGGGACCGTGCAGGGCGGGGCTGGGCCATCAGAATCCCCCCTCCACTCCAGACCCGACTGCGGACAGCGCGGGCCCTGCGGGTCTGTCGCAGACGTGTGGGTGGGTAATTAACGCAAGTTTCCCTCTTCCCAGGGAAGGTCTGAACAGACCCCCATCTCTGCTTCTGACCTCTCTGTAGAGCTGCATACTACCCTGACCCCACTAGCGCGGCACCCCAAATCTAGCGCTTCTGTGTCTATCGAAATGGCAGCTGTATCTTAGGTGGTAAGGGATTTTGTGTGACCCTGAACCATTCTGAATCAGTTCCCTCCACCTGTGAAGTGGGCTTGGTGCATCCAGGGGTCCAGTCAGTAAAACCCCAGGCCGGGGCCCCAGCACAGAGAGGTGCGCCCTAAACTGCTCATCCTCTGCCCTCTGAGGCAGCCTTTTCTCAGGGGAAAGTGAAGAGGGGAACTGGTCTTCTGCCGTTCTAAAAATAGTGTTTATTTAAAAAAAACATGTCATGTAAAATACATGGTCGTTGTAGAAATTTTGGAAAATACAAGCACAAATAAAAAACACCCGCAGACCCACCCTGCACCTTCCATCCTGAGGCGCCCATTATGAACAATTTGATGTATTTGCTTCTGGGACCGTCGTTCTGTCACACCCATGTGATGATTTATTTGACCGTCCCATACTGCAGGGCACCCCAGCAGTCTCCATCCGCTGTGGTGAATGAGCACCGCCATAACCGACGGCCTGGGGCGGCATCTTGTCCTGTGCTGCCAGTCACAGGGGACCTTCCGGAACCTTCCAGGAATAGTTCTGGAGTCCTTTGAGGTGCTGGGCTTCCGGCCAGGCTTAGACCCTGCCCCTCAGAGCTCACGGCCTCTAGGGGAACAACGGCCTGCTCTGCCCCAGGGCCCAGCCCCCAGCCTTGGCGAGACCGTCCCAGGCAGGTGGCTGTGGAAGATTTGAGTCCCCTGCTTCAGCTCACCAGCGCATCTCACATTTTTGTACAAAGCCCAGGCTACCTTTTCACACCCCTCCCGTCCCAACGCACAAAGTGAGTGTTTAATAAATAACATATGTCACCCAGGCCCAGCGGGGTGGGGCCAGGGGGATGCCCCAGGATCCAGGACCCCAGTTCAGCCTCCTGGGGCTGCCCCCTCAGTCCACCTGCCTCCCACCAGCTCCCTTTAATAATAAATAAGTATAAATAAGGCAAGGTGCCCCCTAACCAGGACTCCTGGAGGGCCCGTTGCTAACTAGGGGGAGATAATGGGGGGGGCCTCTGGCTGCCACACCCCCCCCCATCTTGAAATAAATAAATAAATAAGATGCGGCTTTGAAGTTTCTCCGGCGGCTCCAGGGTGTCACAGCCGAGTCCGCAGCAGCATCAGGCCACGCACAGCCCAGTCCAGAGTGAGGTGCAGCCCGCCCAGGACAGCGTGGGCCGCCCTGATACCCCCCCAGGCCGAGGCTGGTGGGGCAAGGGGCGGCGCTGGCGGGTCTGGGGGCGCCTGGGGCAGGGCCAGGCGGGACATCTGTCGGGAGAGGACAGCGGGTCAGCAAAGCGGGAGCCATGGGAGCCGGGGAGGGCTGTTTTTGGAGCCTCCCCAGATCTGGATGTGGGCTGCATATTTCCAGAGTGGCCCCGCCTGTTGGTGGGGTGTCTGGGTAAGGCACGCTTCAGAATGCTGGGCTGGCAAAAACGGAGGCGGTCAGGGTCCACAGGTGGGGGGCCTTAAGTCTAGGGGTCCAGCCCCAGCTTCAGGGGGTTGGAGTACAGGTGAGAATAGGTGCCAGGTGAGCACTGGCGCCCATGGGCTCTAGAGTCTTAGCTGTGAGGGTCTAGGGACAAGACCAGTGACGGGGCTGAGGGCTGGGCTCTCCAATGTGGGGGGTCTCAGAACTGGAGCTAGAAGCTCAAGTCAGTCTTTGGGGTGAGGAATAGGGGTCCCAAATCTTCTGATTTCGGGATCTTGGTTCTGAGGCTTTGGAAGTCAGGGTGCTGGAATCCGAAGGGCTCACAGTCAGGCTCAGAGGCCTGGGCGCTCAAGGTCTGGGGCCGCTTATCTGAGAGCCTGAGGACTAGGTTTTGAGGCCGGGTTTGCAGAGCCAGGCTCTGGCACTGGAGGGGTTGGGTCTCAGGGCTGCGGTCTGTTTCCAGGGTTTAAGGCCTGGAACCCACATGTCTTGGGGCCAGGGTCTCCAGGTCTCGGGGTGAGGCTTCGGACTCTCAAGTTTTAGGGCTTCAGGAGGGAGTCTTCCAGTCAAGAACCCACGGGGTCTGGGGTGAGACTTAGTCTCTGGGGGGAGTCTGCAGGGCCCGGGAGTCTCGGGGACACAGAAGCAAGGTGCTGGACGATGGGACCGGGGGTCATACCAGGAGCTGCAGCCGGCGCAGCAGCCGGTCCAGACGGGCCTGCAGGGCACCCAGCTCCGGCTCCAGCGCCCTCAGGGAAGGGCCACCGGCCCGGCGCAGCCACTGCACATGCCGCAGGTAGGAGAACAGGTCTGCCCGCAGCCGGGTGAGCACACCTGGAATCTGGGGGACAGCAACACGACAGGACAGGGTGGGGGTGTCAGGAAGCATCTGCACGTGTTGCCCCGCCACCCGCTGCCTCCCGGACCCACCCTCTCACGCCCTTACCTGCAGGGCACCCAGCGCCCCTGCGCTCATGGCCAAGCTAGGCAGAGAATCCAAGTCATGGTCCCCGTCGGCTGGGAACTTGTCTCTCTGGGGGAAAGCAGCACCGAGTGGGGTCCCGCCCGGCTCCGGGGCCCTTCCGTCGCCCACCGCAGGTCCCTAACACCTCCCGGCCTGTCTCCGCACCGGCGGCCCGCGGCTCCAAAGCCCTGAGGGATGCCCTGCCGCGCGCCCTACCAGCTGTGACGCCAGCTGCCGAGTGTCTGCCAGGAGGGTGCGGGTCAGGAGGACGGCACTGTCCAGCTCGGCCCGAGGGTCTGGGGAGGCCCGCGGGGGGCCCGGTGGCGGCCCTGGGGCTGCGGCTCTCTCTGGCCACAGGCTCAGCGCGGCCAGGACGAGGCAGCAAACACCTGGGGCGGGAGACACCGGAGGAGCTCAGGGGGCTCGGGAGTCAGAGGGAGGACGCGCCGCCGCGGCTCGGGGGTCTGAGGAGGGAGGGGCTGGGGGTCTGGAGTCCAGGGTGGAGCGCCCAGGGCAGGTCTCCGGCGGGGCGGGCTCCCTCTCCAGCTCTGGCTGCCCCGCCCGTCGGAGCAGACGCGGCCCCGGGCGGGTAGACAAGCCGGGCGTCTCCCGTCCGCCCCCGGACGCCGGAATCTGGGCCCCGGGGCGGGGCATGAGGGGCGAGGCACAGGCCAGAACCTGCCCCCTCCCGGGCCGGGAGCCCCAGCCGGACTAAGAGAGCGCGAAGGAGACGCGGACAGGACCCAGTGGCCCTGACCCCTCCCGGGAGACCCTCTCCCGGGGCTCTGCGCCGGCGTGGGCGCGGGAGGCCTGGGCGGCCGGGGCGACGCGCAGCTCACCTGGGCAGAGGCCGGGAACCGCGCGCCGCCCCGGGAGCGGGCGAGAGGGGGGCGCCCGGCGGCCGTGCTCGCTCCCGGCCCATCCCCCAGCGGCCCCGCCCACCCGCCACCGCAGCCAATCAGCGCCCCCCGGGCCGCCCCGCTCCCGCAGCACACCCCCAGCCCGCCCCCTGGTCCCCTCCGGCCGCTGTCTGTCCGTCCCGGCATCTGTCTGCTTCTCTGGATCTGACTGCACCCCAGGAGCTCTCTCTCACCTGGCCTGCCTCAGTTTCCCTCCCGGAGCCGCTTTGTCGGGGACCCTGGGTTTATGGCTCTCTGGTTTCCTTTGCCCCCGGGTTTCCCGACCCTTCGGGGTCACGTCTGTGAATCTCCAGTTCTCTTCTCTCGCGGTGCCCAGGGGGACTCGTCTGAGGGTCCTCCGCCCACCTCTGCCTGCTAACCCCTAGTCCTCAGGGCTCTGCTCTGCCTGCCTCCCCATCGATGCCTCTCCCTGTAGGTCCATCCCGCTGTCTGCTCCCCACCCT
>RJWH01008800.1:0-27561 GCA_004363575.1 Solenodon paradoxus | reverse complement strand
TACCATGGCATGAATCCTGAGGTTGAGTTTGACTTATAGCTCTGAACCTGGACATTGTTGCCTACCCTTTGTTGTCATAATTATTGCTCTGTCTTTTCAGCGTGTGTGCCTTCTTTTCCCCATTTTTTTCTGGAATGCTAGTTGAATTTGTGTTACTCTGAGGAGAGGACATGAGTCTCCTATCAGGTCGCCTTTTTGGCCAGAAGTCCCCGAACTTTCATTAGTTTTTAGAGAATGCATTTTAGTAAATTTCTTATTTAATTTTAAAGTTATGTTGTAGAGGCACAAAAGGGAATGCTTACAGTGTTGGTGGCTCATTAAATGTCTTCAGCCTACATTTAAATGGTCTGAGAATGTCTCAAACAACACCACCCTCCCCGCAGAACTGGACCTACTATATAATATGATTATTTCACTTATATGTATATATTCAAAGAATATAATTGTACTGATAAAACATTTATGTTCCTTTCTATGTTCACAGCTGAAAAATTCACAAATAACTTAATTTTGGGAATCAACAAAAATGCCAACTTAGAGATGACTTGGTAAAGTGGAATTCATCTCAGTAAATGAAAAGGAGGATATCTTACCATTTGGAATAACTTGGATGAAACCTGTCGATTATGCTAACAGAAATAAATCATAAAAATAAAAATTACCCAAAAATTTCATTCATGTGGATTAAATAAAGAAAACGAAGAAAATAAATACAACAAAATTATATGCTTTCTGAATGAAGAATGTAGTTCTCAAGGGTAGAGGAGAGAAACACTGGGGCAGGGAGAGATAAAAATGAGGTGACTAACACTAAAATTCTGACTGTAGATGTAGTGTGAAATACAGACATGAATAGATTCGTGAACTTACACTCGGAAGCATATAGCATAGTTATTGAAACGCTAATAAAATAAATGAAGTAATTTTTTGTATTTACTATTAGTAGACAGTACTTTTAGTACTCTTATTATGTGTCTTTTCCATATGATGATGCATACACTTTCATGAAAGGTCACCAGTGTGTACATTCTAATATGTAAATTAGAGTACAAAAAGTAATAAAAAAAATTTTAAATGTCAACTGATTAAATCTCAAGTAAGTAGAATATAGAATATTTTATAAAACCACACACAATCCTGAATAGGTAAGTGAAAAACATTTTCACATCTTGGATTTCAAACTACAATATAAATTTATGGTAGTCAAAGAGTATTGTACCAAAATCAAAACATAGATGAGTGAAATAGATTTGAGACTCCCAAAATAATAAGCATACACTGGATTACCTTGAGAACTCAGTTGGTAAGCCTGTGTCTGGAGAGGGGTTCGTCCACTACAACACAAGTACCTGGGTTCATGGGCCAGGGCATAGTCAGCTAAAACATGCAATTAAATAATAAATATGCTTCTTCCTGTCCTCTCTTCCTTCCTGGCTGTTGCCTGCCTGTTTTCATTCCTGTTTGCTTCCCTCCTCCTTAAGAAAATCAGTAGGAAGCCTTATTTCCTCTTAAAAATGCACAAATACATGCTCAGTTAATTTATGACTAAGTGTTCAAAACCATACAATGGAGAAAAGAATGTCTTTTCAACAAGTGGTATTGGGAAAAGTCACATGTCAAACAAGATAAATACAACTAGATAATTCTAAAGACATATGCACCAAAAAAGAATTAGATATTTGGATATATGACTAGATTTCATAAAATACATAGAAGAGTTGCAGCAATAAGTTAAACGTCACATGACTTAGAGATTTTGGGCATTCAACTTGAGCAAACTGGACGTAAAAATAAACAAATGGGACATCATATAAAAAGCTTCTGTATAGTAAAAGAACCAAGGGCAGCCATTGGAATGAAAGACAATATTTGAACAACGTACATCCATGAAATGGTAAACCTGTAAAATATACAAAGATCCAGTGTGAAATTTCACCAAAATAAGAAAGTAAGTTTGCCCAAGTGCTAACCATAAAATAGGGAGATGATTTTAGACTGTGCATCTATGCTTGACTGAATCTCATGGTTTCTCTAAAAGTGAAATAGTCACATTGCCAGAAACATCTGTTCATGGACCCAGTTACATAACATGCTGGCCTTGTCAGGCTGTGGTTTTGAGTACAGGGGTGAAATTAACATCACTGTAGAACTGATAATTATGTGAAGTGTCAGATGTAGAGGGACAAAGGTTAATTTACGGAATTTATGAAGAGGTATTAAAATTTATTTTCTTAGGTGGGATACCGACTGTGAATTTAGTGAGTCCTTTAAAATCAAGCACTCTGTCTTCACAATGTAAGACAAAAGAATCATATGTTCAGGGTTTAATCACAAATGACTGAAATAGATAACCACCCAAAAGATATTCTCCCTCCTACTCTGTTTTCTTTTTTCCTTAAATGCTGCTTCTCTCTCTTCCCTCCTTTTTTCTCTTCAAAATATTTTTTTATCAATTGAGCACTTAACTTTATGATGTAGACATTCAAATGTGAACTCTCATAATGTCCAGTGTAGTGAAATTATGCAACCTTTTCTGAAAAGCTGTGAGGAATTCCTCAGAATATAGAATATGGAACTACTATTCAAACCAGGATTTCCATTTATAGGTATTTATACAGAAAAGAAAAAAACACTGAAAAATATCTGTGCACCCTTATGTTCTCAGCAGCAGAATTCACAATAGCCAAGACGTAGAATCAAACTAAATACCCTGTCACAGACACTGAATAAATAAGTTATTATATATACATATTTGAAGGATTTCTATTCACCTATTGAAGACAAATCTTGTGTTTGTGGTGATTTGGTAGGATGTGGGCTGATTACACCAGAAAATAAGAGAAAAAAGAAAAATATGCTTTTCACTTATCTATGAAATATAAAGAAAACGTTAATAAATAAAAAAGAATAGACTTTGAAATGATGAATGTAGCTATCAGAGAGGATGGAGAGGAAAAGGGGGATAGCAGGGTGAAAATGATAGTGGTGCATGACAGTACAACTCTGGTGGTGGGTACAGTGTCACTAAGCATGATAAATTTATGAATGTATTATCTATAAACCTAAATCATATTGGAATAAATGAAACAACAAAAAATATTTAATGAAATCTTATTAAATTTTATATTTCAAAAAGAACAAAATGATAGCATGATAGCATACTTTATGAAAATAGAACAAAGAATTATAAAGTTTACATGAAAGTGCAGCTGACTTTGAATAGCCAAAGCAATCCTATGGAAAAGGAAGAAAAATTTAGGGATCACAAACTTAGATCCAATAGCATTCCAAAAGGATGGAAATCAGAACAACATGGTATAGAATAAAAACAGACTTGTGGATTAATGGATTGGAATGGATAAATAAAAAATTAGTGACACATGTTCTCATTTTATTTAAAAAAAGCCAATAGAATACAATGAAGAAAGGAAAGTATTTCAATAAAAGGTACAGAAAAACTCAAGTGTCATCAGAAAATTAAGTAAACTAGATCACCCTCTAACACCATAAATAAAAAATGTATTTCCAACGTGATTAAAAACTTGATGTAAAACTGGAATGTATAACATACAGAGATAATGTAGGTAAAAGGCAATAATCCACATGAATTAGAGATTTCTGTGGGAACTAACATCCAGCAATGGAAAAAAATGAATTATGATTACATCAAATTAACAAACTCACTGCACAACCATAGAAATTATGAAGGAAATAGATGATAAAATGAATTGGAGAGGACACTTGCACAACATACACCTGCCAAACGTTTAATATCCAAAACACAGAAAAAAGTTATAATACCGATAATATAATGGGCAGAAGATCTGAATACACTTCGTCAGTGATATACAGCTGGTCAACAAGAATATGAAAAAGTTGGGAGTCAGGTGACTGAGATGGCTCATGTGCGCCAAGTCTGTAACACACACACACACACACACACACACACACACACACACACACACAAATGCTATTTCCCCTATGCCTTCCTTCTCTTTCTACATCTCTTAAAAAAAGGGAAAAAACAATAAAGATGATCAGTAATTGTTAGGGAAATACAAATCACACGTGACTAAAAGATCTCACCTCTCACATGTTAGAGTGGACTATACCAAAAACCTAGATTACTTTAGTTGAAAATGTGGAGAAAAAAATGAACCCTGTATAGTGTTGGTAGAATTGTGAATTGATAAAAGAACTGTGCAAAATAGCATGGAGTTACCTCAAAAAGTCAAAAACACTAATGTAAAGATAAATATTTCAGACGTAGGTTGTCTGACAATTATTCCCATCTCAGGAACTCTTGTCTGTAAATCAACCCATATTCATTAAGGATGAAAAGTAATGGGATGGAAAATGACAATGACTCTGCAACATTTCTTGGACAACAAGATGGCAAGTGAACATTCGATTATGCAGCACAAGTACAATTTCCCATATATCTTAAAGAGGAAGCTTTCTCTCCACTGCACAGAATTTTATATTTAAACTATGTATTTCAATGAGGAATGGAGGACTTTACATATCCAATAGTACAATGGCTTTGTGGGGTTCTACTACTGAGTATTGAATCATTTCTGATGTTTCTTAAATTATCTATCATTTTTAAAATGATAGGACTCAGTCATTCCATGTCATCACAGTGAATGGAAATTACTTAAGAACTTACCGCTTGACTTAAAGTGATAGGATTCCTCCTCAGGGTGGAACCACAAGGAGGGCTTTCCAACATTCCTTAATTTTTCAGATTTCTCAGCAGTGTGAGTTCTTGTATGTCAGATAAACGTATTGGATGTAACAAGGGCTTTCCCACAAGATTAACTTTCAAAAGGTTTTTCTCCTATATTCATATGATCAGTGAGAGGAATGCTGAAGTCTTCCCCACATTCCTTACCCTGAGTTGGTCTCTCTCCACTGTGGATTCACATGTGAACTGCGGCTCTCTAGAACACACCAAAGCATTTCTACATTACTAACATTTTCAAGTTTCACTGTACTTTGAATTCTCATGTGAACTTTAAGTTCTCCAGACCGTGCAGAACTTTTCCCACATTTCTTACATCTATAAGGTTTCTCTCCAGTATGGATTCACATGTGAACATTCTGGTCTCCAGACTGAAGCCTTTGCCACACTCCTTACATTTATAAGGTTTTTCTCCAGTGTGGATTCACATGTGAATAGCAATGAATGAAGTGTCTATACATGTTTTCCCACATATTGTACATGCAGACCTCACTCATCTGTGAGACTGAAAATGTTCTGCTATCTGAAAGGGTGTAACAAAGGTTTTACCATGATTCACACTTGAAAGTCATCTCTCTAGTGTGTGTTTTCATATGACCACTAAGGACATGATTGAGATTGAGAGAATGCTTCACCACATTCCTTACATGCAGAGGTTGATACTCCAGTGTGTGTTCCCATGTGAATGCTAAGGTGTGCAGAATGTTTACAATCTTCCCCACATTGCTTGCATATATAAGGTTTGGATAGAATGTGAATTTGCTTGTAAATTTGAAGGAAAGATGAAATTCTAAATGATTTTCCACATTCCTCATGTGGAAAAGGTTTCCTATCAGAGTGTGTCTTTTTACATTCTGTAAGTACAACAGGCTTCATGAAGGTTTTCCCAGAGAGGTTTTCTTCTGCAGATAAATGAAGCTTTTCCCATACTGACCATTCTTTTTTGAGTTCCCTTCATTTTCAGTTCTGTTGTTCACCTCCAGGCAGGAATGTTCAGTAAAATCCTTTCCGGGATTCTCACAATCATAGATTGTTCACCTATTTAACTTTCTTTCCTAGTGATGAATGAATGAAGGACAATACAAACAGATGTCAGGCTATTACAGCCACCTATCTGAAATAAAACGTTACAATATTCATTAAGATTTTACCATTCTTATTAACTCATACCTGTACTATTTTAGAAATTTCATTCAGGTTAGCTTATGGAACACTCCTGTCAAAATGATGAGTGAAATTTTGAAATAAAAACTTGTATACTTTGAGGCATTTGCTTGCTTTTCATATCAAATTTATGTTTCAATATGAGGGAATCATCCTTGTTTAAATTCATAAATCAAAATTGCAAGCAAAGTTTTTGATTAAAAAATGAACTTTTCATATTCCAATTATGCTGTCATAATTGTTTCTTTTGGGTCAAATCGCCAATATTAAATATTTATTCCCTGTTCTCATATTCTAATAAAACTGCTTATTACTTTTACTGAGGCAGATTTCAGATATCTTTTCTCAAAATTACTGATCTTGGGCATGTGGATGTCTACAGACTTCAGTCAAAAGAGTACATATACATCCCAAGGCCTCTGGTTCACACTTTGAGACAGGGACACAAGTAGTGGGGGGCTTGCAAGAGGGAAGAACAAAAAGTAAATAAATAAACAGTGTACCCTGAGGGAGTAGTTTTTAGGTCAATCATCTCTATAAGACTGAAGACACAAACCCATGATTCCAATCCCAAGGCTGGAGGGTGCAGGAGCGGTGTGTAAAACCAGTGTGAAAAATTGAGTAGAAAATAAATAAAATGCTTCTTTCATCTCTGTCTTACTGCTCATATTCACCATCAATGCTATGTGAATATTTCCTTTAAAATATAAAATAAATGACACACATGCTGGTGCAGCAGTGGCTAGTTCAGTCATCTACAAAGGAAAAACCATACAGTCCTGGGTCTGGGTCCCAGGTCTCGGGGAAACAACCAGTGTAAAAAACTAAATAGAAATGAAATTAAAATGAATCTCCTTTTTCTTCCTGTGTGCCTGTCCTCTGACACTTTTCCAAAGTGACTGCACCATTTTACATCTCACTAGCAATGCATTGGGTTCTGACACAGGCCTATATATTATTTCTAATATGTGCAATCTTTAACTCGATTCAATGACAGAGTAACACTATTATTTTAGTCTAAATTTAGTGACTATTGCCAAACTGGTGTTACTGTTTCTTTAAAGAATGGAAGCAGACAGGGATCAAGGCAAGTGGACAGTCAGGAAGGAAATGAGAGAAAGAAGTATTGATTCACTCAATCAGTCATTCATTCATTTATTGCCCTTGCCCCATCTCCACTCCAGTTCTTTGGCTTCATATACACGAAGTTGTACGTGCAGACTTAATCTCTGAACCACCAGGGTGTGCCAAATGGTTTCTAAATATAAAAACAAGCAAACAAGCAAAAAAAACAATAAACCATACTTTAATGTTACTGAAAGCCAGTAGAGTTCTCATATATGATAGATTAGGGAGCCAATACAACACTATCATAGGCACTTAATAGAGATCTTGCTTTAAAAAACGGTTAAACTTTCTCATGGAAACTAATTGAAAACACCTTAACCTTCCATAGATCATTCCTAATGATTTTCAGGTTCCTGGAAGGAAAAACAATACCTAGGTTTAATTTACTAAAGAAAGGCATACTAATCAAATTGCCTAAAGGGAAATTCCTTTATTATCCTCAATCTAGGCTTTTTTCAATTCAACTCCATCTCCATTGGAGTCCAGCATTTCCTGCCTCCAAGCTGAGTTGCTTGCATTCAAACCCTTCCCTTTTGAACAGATTAAGTGCTACAGTGTTTGGACACTCTGTGAACATCAGGAATGAACACCCACATTTGACAGCACTATGGATACCAGCAACTTAGAATTAGAAAAACGTCTGATGATTCAGGTGTGGTCAATCCCAGCACAGCCACTCCCTTCCACACTGAAAGGGGTGCTGGCCTGGTTCCTCCTCTCCTCTCTACAGGTTTAGATCAGTTTTGACGCTGCCCCACTCACTTCTCTCTTATAATCTCAAATGAGTCACTGCACTGGTTGCTGCCAGCAGCCCCTGACCTGAAAGATAATTAACTCTCTCTCCACAGGTAGAGGAAATACACATTCTCTGCCTAAATTACTGGATAGAAAGAGGCTACGCAAGCCTCGCCCTTTACAGCCCCAAGCGGAAGCGGAAGTGTCGTCAATATTACGCGCTCTCTCCCAGTGGCTGCGGGTCTGTGAGACTGATTCACTTTGGTCCCCGTGTGTTTGTTCTGGTCATTAGTGAGACCCAGGCGAGGGGGGTTCTGGGATGGAGGGCGGGGGACAGGGTGGTTCCTGGAATCGAGGGGCTTCCTCAGAGAGACCAGCTTCCGGCTCTCACTTTCCGCTGCGGCGCTGAGCCCGGGCGGCGTGGGCACTGAAGGACCGTCTGCGCGATGTTTTTTATCGGTGCGCGTCTTCATGTGAAGACTCTTCGCATCGCTGCAGTTCAGGCTGCTAAGGAGCAGGCATGTAAGGCCCGTGGTCCTGGGTTCGGTACCCGGGCTGTGGGAAGAAAACAAAATCTCCATGCTGATGTTCCCTCCCCGCCACCCCCCAGCTGGAAAGACTCCGGATTTGGAATCACGTTGCTCAGACCCTCCAGTTCTCGGGCTAAGGAGCAGGCATGTAAGGCCTGTGGTCCAGGGTTCGGTAGGTACCTGGGCTGTGGGTAGAAAACAAAATCTCCATGCTGATGTTCCTGGCGATCCTGCCGTGCTGCTGTGAGTACTGGGGAAGGGTCTGTGGAAGGGTCTGGTGTCTATGCTAAAAAAAAGTTTCATCTTGTTCGATTGATTTTGTTTCCCCCATTTTTAATTTTGAACGTTACATACATGGGAAAGATGAGATATTTTGCTAGGAGTCAACAATGTGCCAATTTCTGATTGGAATTAGGAACATTTCTGTAGTCCTAAACCCAATAGGGTCTTGCCTGTCTCTTTTAAAGATAAAAAATCGAGTCTGTTTCCTCTGAGTAAGAACTTTATTGTGGATTCCAAAATAGGAGAGAGGAGACCGGCTCATGCCTTAATTCACTCTGCATTTGTAACTTTCATTTTTTTATTCTTAATTTCTTTAATTTTTGAGAAAAATATCCATTTCCATTTAACAGTCTTCTCTTCTTCCTCAAATGTACATACATACACTTTACTTCCATTAAATAGAGGAATATTTTCATTAATATTATTTAGTAAAGGAAACTGTTCCAGGTCTGTACTTCCTATGGGGGGTGGTTTATGATGGTCATTCAGGACATAGGGGAAGCCACTATGAACAAAGAGCATATGCACATTAAAATTCCACTTTCCCCGTTGAGAAAGAGTTAGGCATTCCAGATCTGCAGAGGAAGCTATTCAGAAACAAAAATTTCCTTTTTAAATGGAAAGATATTTAAAAGCAGCCTCCCATTCAGTCCTCACTTAACTAGTATTTAACATTTTCAAAAGATGTAATTTGGGAGTGAAATTTTTCTTAAATGCAGTGCCTTTGTTTGATTTTTAAAAATTAATTTGCTATGGTTGTCCCTTAGTCCTCAATTTTTCAAAAAATCTTTTTTATTATTGACTAGTGTAACCATACCTAAAAGTTATTTTTCATTGTTTTTAAAGGCAAGGTGCAGGCAGAAATGATGTTTAGTAGGCAGTCAGGAAGATTGAGGAGGTCAAAGCAATTTTTAATTGTTCACAGTTGTTGTTTCTCTTAAACCCTGGACTCCAGGCAGGTAATCTGTGGCCTTCAGTCCTTCGAAGACAATAGATTTAACATATTGCACCAGGTTGCACCAACATTTCTTTCAAGGTTAACCCAGCGTGCCTCTAAAAATGATAATTCTTCACAAGGTTTCAAAGTTTTCTTTGATAGTATCTATATGTAGGACCTAATCAAGCACATAGATTTTTCACTCTTTTTTTTTTTTTAACATGCTTACATCATTAGTATATCCTAACTGCATTTTTCTTTTAAAGGAAAGGTGCAGGTTGAAATGTAGGTGAGTAGGTAGGCAGGCAGAAAGATATTATATATTTAGTTTTTTATCTTGATTTTTCCCTCCACTCCTGGTTGTCAACCCAGTTCCTTGGGATGTATTTCGACTACAGCAGCCAGAGATGCTGAATTTTTATACTAAGTCACCAGGTTGTGTCTATCTTATTGAATTTTTGAAGAATTGTGCTTTTCTTTTAGAAAGTCATATATATATATATATATGTATGATTTTAATTTGGCAGTGTAGTAAATATTTCTTTAATTTCTCTGAAATTAATTGGGAATAGAACAGAGGTTAACACACATTTTTTCAAGTGTAGTAAGTACAATTAGTGTGACCAGCAAGCCATTTGAATTACTCGGGTCCATGTATATGCTGATTTCAATTTACAGCCTAGGGTATAGTTTTAGAGATTCAGCCACTCAAAGTTGGGTGAATACAGAACTCATTGGATTTTCTAGGTTTATTATGTACTATGCCTAGATGTTGACCTGCCAGGGCAGCCCTCCTAATTCCTACTTTGTTCACTTTTCTTGTATAATGTGGTGTTATGTTACTCAGCACTGCCTACATTGTGAACAAATAGCCAGAGATTTGCATGAATAAGAATGCAATGCTTTCTCTTTCTGCCTGCTTACCTACTTACCTTCATTCCTACCTCTACCTTTCCTTAAAAAAAAAAAACCAAAACGTTTTATTTATAAAACTCTTTGGCCAATGCCTAGTAACTTCTGGTGTCCGGGCTTCAAACTGACATTTCTGTAAGGTTGATATGTGCATGAAATTGCATTTTGTTGGGGAAGCAGTTATGTCATCCCTGTGTTAGTGATGTTAACTTTGATTTCTTAATTAAGATAGAGATTATCTGATCAGCTTATTTTAAAGACATACTTTTCCTTTTAGTTAAATATTAATTATGGGGTGATTTTATTAAAGGAAATGTGCAGGCAGGAATGAAGGCAAATCATCAGACAGCAGGAAGACAGGGGGAAGAGTCATGTATAAGGGCTCTTACAAAAATTCTTATAAAAATAAGAATATTTTTAGTTCATTTTGGTTGTTCATCCAGCCATGTGTCTTGAACCCGAGTCCTTGGCATATATATGAACTGAACCCAGTAGAATTATCCGCTAGGTCTCCAAGGCCTGCTGTGAGGTGATATTTTGATGGTCAGATGTCTTATTCCTCATCAATTTTTTGTATAGTTGTATTAAATTTGTTAATACCTATAGTTAAGAAACTTTATATATTATGTGGGTATGCTGTCAGATTCTTAGGTCAAAGGCAAATTTTTAGTTGCTATCTGTTAATGATGTTCTTTCACAGGTCTTGCGATACTTAATAGTTACTGAATTACCCTTGTGATAAAATGTCTATAATTATTATGGAAAATCAGAAGAAACATTCTAGTTTAACTTTAATTTACTTTAGAAGAATATCCTCTTTACTTATTTTTGTAAAGAAAGGTGCAGGCAGGAATGAAGTTAATTTGGCAACCTGGGAGGAAGAGGGACGAGGGAGGAGATAGAAGCACTTTGTTTTATTTTAGTTCATTTTGTTTGTTCCACCCCCTTCCCCCCACCACCACACACAGGCACATAGAGTCATAGCCTAGTTATAAACCTGTTCATTAGGATGGAAATACATTGCACTCTGCTGGAGCCAGTCTGTTTGCTGGTCAGAGTGCACTTCTGTATTGAAAACATGCAAAACAGGTCATAGGGTGTGCCTTGGAGGTTGCGGCGGGGTGAGGTGGGGGAATGACAATGAGCATGAGCAATAAGTGAAAATAGAATAGAGGCTTCTCCTTCTTTCTCTTCCTGCCTGCCTTCTTGGTTGCTTTCATTCCTGCCTACAACTGTCCTTTAAAAAAAAAACCTAAAATTCTGCTGATAGAAATGGAAGAAAAAAAAAGAGTCATAAGACTTAGTCATGTTGGAAAATATGGGAATTTGAGTTGAGAAAATCATTCTATATTTTCAGGAAAAGTGTCAAAGGTATTCTATATGTTCTAGAGTACCTGCTGGGTGCATTTAGGCTTCTTCCTTGATTTGACCATAGAGACATTTACATAGTTAGAAACATGCTGAGGGAAGAAACTGATCTTAAATATATCAGTGACAGTGGAAATCAGCGACACCTGTTCAAATAATGCAAATCAAGAGATGTCAGTAACTATAACAATGTGGTTTATTTTTATGAACTGTAAAATCATTCTGGGAATGACATGATCAGCAGCTGAGCGTTGAAAAAGTACTTTACATGAAAATTGATAGTGTGGTGACCAATCTCATCAAATATTTATGTTCTTATACATATAGTGCTTTTGCAGCCCGCCTTCAGAGTCTTCTTCTGTCCAAGTTAAAGCACTAATTCCCTTAAGGGAAATCCCAAACAAGTTCAGTTTGACTCTTTTTAGAAACAGACTCCTGAAGAGGTCTAGTATCATGTCTAGCTAGACCTTAGGAAAATGAGCAGAAGGTTAATGTGGAATGTGGGTTGTCAAAAGCTCTGATATGATCATTTCAAAAATAACTGTTTCTCTTTCTGTTATCACCTACGGTCCCCATGGAGATTGGTGTGGCAGAGATCGCTGGTGATGAACATACTGAAGGTAAATTTGTGAGGGTGTGCAGATACTATTGTTTTGGATTTCATTGGAAAAGTCATTTTTTATAGAGAGGAAGAAGGCTTTTAAGGATTAAATGAGGCAGGGAGGAAGAGAAGGAAGGAAAATGTAGAACTCTGATTAATTTGTATATTTATTTTTGCTTGTTGCCCCCAGCCTCATGTCGCAAATGTGGTTTAGGGTCTTTACATGGTCAAAGCACTAGTCACCCCTCAATGCCTAAGTCACAGTGTACACCTCAAAAAACAATTTTCAAAACTGCTAACAGTATCTCTTAAAAATTTTTGGAAGAAAGGTACAGTCAGGATAAAGACCATAGTTGGCAAGCTGGCAGAGAGAGAAAGAGATGGAAGAAGCACAGTATTTTTCATGCAGTTGTTCACACTGGTTTCTATCCCTGGGCCCAGGATATAAACCCATGGGTATGTGGCCTGCATCTTTCAGAGGTGAATTACATAACCACTCCTCCACTATTGCATTCCAAAGTGTTCTAAATTTGCTCTTTTTCTGAACATGTGTATCATATAAAAATACTTTCCATGTCCGTATTATATGATATATCCCTCTGCCTTGAAAGAATTTTTTGCTGTTTTTCCTCTATGTACTTTTCATTTCAGAAATTTCATCCAAGCTTTTCTTCCACTTTGAATTTATTTTTTCTGTGTACTGGTAATGAGTTTTATAGTTTCATTAATTTACAGGTGTCTTATCTAGTTTTACTGCACCCTTTGATGAATGATGTTCATTCTTCCATTATAGGTTCTTGGCCCTTTCTCAGAACTGCTGATGTAGTTGTAGTTTTATTTCTGAACATCCATTTTCCCCACTGATCTGTTTGTCTTTTTCTGCTCAAATAAACTTTTTGTGATTAGGATTCTATAATGCAGTTTGAAGTCAATCACTATGAATACTCGATTTTTGATCTATATTTGAATAGTCAGTGTGTTTCTGATTCCGTATCAAATGTAGTACTGTTTGTTCAGTTTGCTTGAAAAATATCTTACCCGGTTATTTTGTGTATAATTGTATTAATTCTATACATTGCATTGGGTATGACAACAGCCTTGTCATTTTTGACTATAGTACTCACATATATGCGAGCTTTAATATACAGGAATATTTCAAATGTGCTGTAATGGCGTGATTTCTCTATGAATGTGGGCATTATGGTCATGTTATGTTGTTTATAACTTCCTTATATTTGTTCAGGTCTTTTCCCTGAGGGGGAAAAAATGTCATTATTCTCATCTTAATAAAAGATAGAAACAACAACAATGGTGACTTGATTTTGACAAATAGTTGTCAAGTGTGAAGAAAATATACCTATAACATGATAAACTCTGCCCCCTGGCATATCCAGTATTGTACATAGAACCTGTCCAGAGTTATTGTGAACAAAATACACTCAAAGAATAAGTTATTATATGCCATATAGAGAAAGTTTAGTCTATTTTCAATATTTTAGTCAATAACTTCTAGAGATTAGTGTGCGTAACTTCCATTTTAAAAAATATGCAGATATGGTGTTGAATACGAAAATGTCCATTTTGTAAAGAATTTGTTCAATAACGAACATTTACAAGTATCATCTATTTTGTCAGATTTGTGTTGTAGGGGGAAATGCAATGATACGAGTATTAGTCTAGTGCTAGTAAGATATAGTCAGGTGAAACTCACTCCATTAAATAAAAGCTAGAGGAAATAACAAAATGAGTTTCCATAGATAGAATATTTTGTAGCTGCATTGCATCCGATGACAAAAATTATTGGGCTATTAAATACTTTGTTGAATTTGAGCATCCTGTTCTTGTTCCCAAGTGAACACTGGGGGAGATGATAGTTTACTTAACACTGTATGTGTATGTTACTGTAGGACTCAGTGACCTTCTCTGATGTGGCTGTGAACTTCACCCAGGAGGAGTGGACATTGCTAAATCCCTCTCAGAGAAACCTGCACAGACATGTGATGCTGGAGAACTATGAGAACATGACCTGAGTAGGAAATGATGCTGTCATTCCTGCGCCTTTTTAGGGGCAGATATTTGCATGTACTTACATGTTCCAGACTGGGTGTTTTCTTATATGAACACAGTGGAAACCACAGTCTGTGACTTCCTTGCTTAAGTGTTTTAGTGCAGTGTTCTTTCTATAAAATTATGATTCTAATATCAATACCATATCCTAACTTTTTAAAAAAGAATCATGTAAGTAAGAATGAAGGCAAGTAGATAAAGGCAGGAATAGAGAGGAGGAAGAAGCAATTTATTTTGTATAGTTGTTCATCTGGGTTGTTACATTTGGTTCCAAGAAGCAAACCTGGGTCTTTGGGATTTATGTGAACTGTCTATCCACCAAAGGCAGTGAGCCGAATCCCTACATCACCATAACATACCTAAGCTCACTTTTTTTATATCTGCATTCCTACAAGTTAACTTTTGAGGTGTGACTATAACTCTGGCAATATGACCCTGTCATCTTTGTGCTAATGACATGAACATGATTCTCCTGGATGACAAAATTTGACAAATATTGGTAGTGATTTCTCTATGAGAATGAGCATTTTGGATTTGATTTCCCATCACAGTAAAGGAATATTGGTTTTTAAATGTGTCTAAAAGTATGAGCAGGTGTTTCAGAAGGCAGGGAAGATATTCAAATTGAGTCCTGGAAAGAGGGTATAAATATATTCTTTTCTCTTTTGAAATAATTTTAGTAATTTCATTATAAGTATAGGATCTGATTGATGGGAATGCTTTTCACCCTTGGCTATGGTCTTTTCCTTTCATGCATATTTCTCTGTACACAGGCTATCAGGTATTTAAGCCATTACTTGGTTAGAACAAGATGAGTTGAAGACAGTAGAAAGAGGAATCCTCCAATGTGAGTGATTTTTAAGAATATTTCAGGTCAATGAAATGATCATTATCTTTTGGTTATAATTAGGTGCAACTCTTTAAAAAGTCATTTCTCATAGAATGCTGGCATCATTTATCTCTGATGCTTTGGGATGTCTTCAATGTTTCAGGAAATTTCCATTGACCTCATGCTTCCTATTATATGATATAATGATCTTTGTATCTTTTTATTTTCAGCCTTCGGTATATGTAATTTCCTGAAGTTTCCGACATTCTTCTATGATTTTATCATGTCTTTTTCCTTTAATATCTAATCTTGATAGAACTGATTTTAATCAAATAGGGAGTGATGAATATCGTAGTTATCAGAGCTGATATTTTCATCTAGGTAAAGTTGTTATCTATTATACCTGTTTTCATTAGTATCTTTCATATGGAAACAATTACAATGACTTTTTGTTTTTAAATTACCAAAATAAAAAATTCATTCTCCAACTCTTACATTGTCATTTTAATTTAGAATGAGAAATGCAACAAAAAACTAAAGACTCAGCAACCCAGAATACTCATTTTGGGAAGAGGACATCTAAGCTGAGAGAAAGGGTAAGTTAATTAAAAGAAAAGCTCCAGTGGGAGAAGCATTTTATATTTCATACATAGTGATTCATTTTGGTTGTTTTCCCTTGTCCAACAACCTTTGACCAGGGTCCAGGTCAAGATGTCAAACCAGGATTTGGGATGGTATGCGTTCTATACGTAGAGGCTGTTAATTTATGCACTCGAACACCTTGGTTTGTACCCGGTCAGTAAAATTTTAAAAAGAAAGGTTCAGTCAGGAATGAAGGTGAGTAGATGCGAGGAGGTAGGAATAGGAAGGAGATGAAGCACTATAGATATATAGATATATAGATATAGATACAGATATTATTTATTTGTTCACTTTCATTTTTGGCCGCCAATACTGGGACTAGAACCTGGAATATATGGGGATTATGATGAAACTTTACACCATTATGTGATGAGAAGATCAGTGATTTTGAGGATGTAGTTGATGTTTTGCATTTTGAAAATGGTAAGCAGATTTATTAGACTTAATGTATGTGCAGAGTATATATATTTAATATGGGTTATAGCACCCAAGAAAAAAAAGTAGGGCATCATATTCTCAATATGAATAAATTTGTTTAGCAGAATCTTTGCTTACAATGTGGGCTTATGTATTCCTACATAGATGATTACCTTATACTGAAACAGAAGCCATGTATTAAAAACAAGCAGATATCTCAGATCATACATGAATATTTTTTTATTGCAAATTATTACCATTTTGGCAGGAGCATCTAAATCAACCGGAAAAGAATCCCTAATATAGCACATGCATGCATTAATACACATGTTAAAGTCTTAACCAATATTGTAAAGTTGTTATTTAGGATAGATGCACACAATGTATAGCCTGACATGTTTGTATTTATTTCAACCATTCATCAGTAAGTAAGAATTCTGAATAAGTAGACACTTTTATTGTGAGAATTCAGGGAAAGACGTTAGTGAACATTTTCCTGGGGGCAATCAGTAAAGTTGAAAATGAAGGAAACTTTAAAAGGGTCCATTGTTGTGGGAAAAGCTTCATCATTCTACAGAAAAAAGAGGTCTCATGTAAAAACCTTCATGAAACCTACCTACTTGACTGAACATAAGAAAACACAGTATGGAAGAAAACCCATTCCTTGTAAGGAATTAGGAAAAAACTTACATAGTTCCTTATTCCTTCTCCTTCAGAATCAAACTCACATTGTCCTAAAATGTTAAAACTGTAAGGAATGTGGGAAAGGCTTTCAATATTCTACACAATTTAACTTCATGTGCAAAACCACATGGGAGAGAAACCCTATCAATGTAAGGAATGTGGTAAAGGATTTTTACATTCCGTTAGTCTGAAGATTCACATGTGAAACCACACTGGGAAGAAACCCTATCGATGTTCGGAATGTGGCAAAGGTTTTGTACATTCTGGACAACTTAAGAGTCACATGGGAATCTATACTCGAGAAGAACTCTGTCAATGTGAAGAATGTGGTAAAGGATTTTCACAGTGTCAAAATCTGAAGATTCATATGCTAAGACACATGAGAGAAACTCTAGGGATGTAAGGCAAGTGGAAAAGGCTTTGTACGTTGTGGATTCACATGTGAATGCACACTGGGGAGTAACTCTATCAATGTGAAGAATGTGGTAAAGGTTTTCTATATTCTGTACAGCTAAAATATCACATGGAAATCCACAAGTCAGGGCCCTATCACAGTGTAAAGAATGTGGTAAAGGATTTTCACACTCTGGAAATCTGAAGGTTCACATGGGAAACAGCACTGGTGAGAAACCCTATCAGTGTGATAATTTGACACATTTTGCAAGTTGGACCTCTGAAGAAATATGTGGGAATCCACACTAGAAGCAAACCCTAACAATGTAAGGAGTATGGCAAAGGTTTTGTATAGTCTGGATATCTAATCATGTGGGAATCTACGCTAGAGAGAAGTCCTATCAATGTAAGGATTGTGGAAAATGTTTTGTAAGTCTGGATATTTAAAGGTTCACATGTGATTCCACTTTGGAGGGCAACGCTATCCAAGTGAGCAATGCTTTAAAGGTTTTGTCTGTTCTAAACAACAAAAGAGTCACATGACAACTCACAACTGAGAGAAACCTTATCAGTGTATGGAATGTGGCAAAGGTCTTCAACTTCTGGAGGACTCAAATTTCACATGTGAATCCACACTGGAGAGTAACCCTACGATGTGAGGAGTGTGATGAAGGCTTTCTCCACATTTTAGAGGAATAAGCGTTCACATGCAAATCTACGTTGGAGTCAAACCTTATGGAAATAAGAACTGTGGGAAAATCTTTGTTACTTATTCTAAGATTAATAGACATTAGAATTCACACTAGTGAGAAGCTAAGCTAATAAGGTCAGGAATGTCAGAGAGCCTTCAAGCTTCTCAATACCATTTTAGTCATAACCCTGGAGAGGAGTCTTTTCATGTAAGAAAATTAGTAAAGTCTTAGTTTATTTCCATTCTATTTTTAAAATAGAAAGGACTACACAAGTCCTATTATTCTACAACAGACAAGCGATTTGAAAAAAAAATCTGAAAATATTCAAACCCTAGCAATGGAATTCCACGAAGCCATTTTATTATTGAGCATGCAGTCTACTTGTTTCCTATTTAATGTAAATATAATTTAGAGGATTTCATGCAGTGCAGAAAAATCTTACTTAGAAATTGTAGTTCTGCTGTATTCTTGAATGTTTATCTTGCTGTGCAGAAAACCTGAATACAAGCAATATTGCATAGTGATTGTCATTTTATCAGATTAATTTTCATCTTTAATATGAAGTATTCATAGATTATATATAAATATATATTTAGATAGATATATGCATATCTGTTTATTGTTTTGGAGGTTATCAAATCTATCGTACCGTCGATCCATGGGTCTCTTATTCCAGTACCATACAATTTAAATTTCCACTCCTTTGTAATACAGCTTTAATTACAGTATCATGATTCCTAGTTTTCATATTGTCATGCTTGCCTTGGATATACCCAGTAATTTTATACTTTATATATCTTTGTTCTCTTAATTAAATATGATGTAAGGTGTACTCATTGTTTTGACTTTTTGAAATCTAAAATTTATTTTAGATTGTATTCAATGAATATTTTTATGTAGGTATATACATAATATGGATTTGATTTGTCATAAGTGATTAATA
This sequence comes from Solenodon paradoxus, assembly GCA_004363575.1. Taxonomy (NCBI): domain Eukaryota; kingdom Metazoa; phylum Chordata; class Mammalia; order Eulipotyphla; family Solenodontidae; genus Solenodon; species Solenodon paradoxus. Next base: position 8,493 of record RJWH01008800.1, on the reverse strand, counting down.
AAATGTTTATATATTAAAATATTTACATTTAATCTGTTACTCTTTGATTCCGTTAAAATTTTAGAGCCTGCATTCACAAATCTCTTCATGTTTATTGCCAGAGATACTTTCATTCACCACTGTTTTGTTCACCCACGTAGTCTGCATTCTTTCTCCCTTCTGTCTTATGACATTCTTTATCTCACAATCCAGATCATTTTTTATTTCATTTAATCAATTCTTTTCTCTAACCTAATTTGTAGCAGTCAGCCCAAATTTTATTAAATCGATGCAAAAATGTTCGTCTTTTTCGATAACTGAATACTATTCCTTTAAATAAGAATTTATATTTTTCCCATCATCTGTAACTTGTACTTATCTTGATTTTATGTCTTAGCTATTTATTTAGCTATTTAAATAAGAATGTATCGTATTTTCTTTTTCTAGTCATCTGTAACTTGGTACTTAGTTTGGTTTTATGTCTTAGCTATTATATGTCTTATGCTACTGCATGGAACATCGGGTTACACATAACTTTTTAGAATATTTTAATGAATCCCCATACTGTTTCAGAAGAGGTTACATGATTTTACATTACCTTCAGTAACATGAGGATTCCATTGTGTGTCTCTACAGTGAACATCAAATTAAGCGATTGTTTGTTAAAATGGACTAATTATATTTTTTGGTGATAGACGAAGACAGTAGAGGAGAAGCATTCAAGGATGGAGCAACAGGAGGAAGAGTATCTTTTGGCATAATTATCTGGATCTATTTAAATCATTTATTATTCAGCCCTCATACCTGATAATTGCATCAATTTTGAGATTACAGAAAGGCATGCACACTGTTTCACATGGAGCTGTTGAATGGATCAGTTTAGTTGTTCCGGATTACAAACTGGGAACGTAGGCCAACAATATCCATCTTTAATTATTCTACCCACATGGATTTTCTGTTGACTATTTGAAGTTGCATTTTTTACAGGTGCAGGCAGGAATGAAATTGAGTAGGCAAGTATGCAGCAAGAGAGAGGAGGAAACATTTATTTTTCATTTAGTTCACATTGGGATGTATGCGGGACTACTCCCAGGTGTACTAGACCACTAGGTCACCAGGGCACACCTTTGATTAGTCTGTTACAGTGGAACATCCCCAGCACCAGAGGAGTAAGTTTAACTCAATAAAGTCAATAAAATTGTGATTTAATAACTGTCACCCCAGTACCCAACACCACAGACTGACAAAGCCAGCATGATATTTGACTGGGTCTGTGAGTTAGGTTTTCCCTAGGATGTGACCTAATTTTTAAGAACCCATGAATTTGCATTAAGCCTAGTTGCAGAGTCCGAAGTCCTCTCCTTATGTTTAGTACTCATGCAACCTTAATTTCCCTTTTGGGTTTAATGCCACATGAGTTCTTTGTATAATTTGCAAGTTTACCACTTTTGGGATGTATGTTGCAAAACTTTTCTGTTCCATTGACTGAGCTTTGTTCTCGACAATTTATTTTGCTCTACATAAGCTTTTTAATTTGGTGTCCCATTTGTTTGATTTTGTTTTCTTTTTGCTCAAGTTGAGTCGCCAAAGCTCTTTAATGCCCACGACTTGCAATTTGTTACCTGTGTTTCCTCTACATTTTTTTTCTAGTCATTCACTTAAATGTCTCAATCAGTGTGCTGTGTGTGTGCTGTTTGAGTTATTAGTTACATGGTTTCATCATGTTGCTGTCCACTTTTCCCAACACCACTTGTTGAAAAGACGTTTTGTCCTCCAATTATGCTCTTGACTACTTATTTGTAAATTGACGGTATCTGTGTGTCCTTTTTTATACTGAAAGGCTTCCTTCTCTGCCTTTTCTTTAAGAGGAAGGATGCCAAACAAATTAAGTCTGGCAAGGAGCAGGCAGTAAAGAGAGAAGCATTTTTTATGATTTGCTGATTTTGTCTTTGCCCTGGACTGCAAACCTGGGTCATTATACTGTATGTGGAGTGCTCCTCAAACACAGGTTTAACAACTGAGCCACCTGGGCATGCCTGAGGCCATTTATTATTTCCAGAGTCTCAATTCTGTTCATTGATCCGTGTTCCCATTTTAGTACCATACTGTTTGAATACCATTACTATTGTAGTTGGGAACACAAGAGTGTGGTAACTGTATTCTTGGTTTGGCTATTCAGGGTTTTGTGTACTTTAGTTCAAATTTTAGATTTTTTTAGGAAAACGTACAGGCAGTAATGAAGGGGAACAGGCAGGAAGGCAGGAAGAGAGAGAAGGCAGAGACACTGTTTAGTTGTTCATCTTGGTTGGTCCCCCCAGCCCACATGTTGAACCTGGGTCCTTGGTATGTACACGGACTACATCCAGTAGCCTTATCCACAAGACCACAAGAATGTGTTGAATTTCACTCTTTATTTCCTTGGTCATCCATTATTAACCTAAAGATCTATTTCTTTCACTTTTTGAACTCTGATTTATGTATTATATACACAGCTGACATCAGATGTAAATAAGCATGAAATAGAAAAGACATTTAATAAGTTCTATACCATTTTATATAATAAAATTATTTCATTTATTATATTGGTATTTTATTTGCTGTACTATATACGCTTCCATTGGCTAGGTCCATAAATACAGTCATTTGTGTATATCACTCCACATCCACATCCAGATTTCTTGATTTTTTCACCACTCACATTTTTGAACGCTGATGCCCTGGTTTTCCTCTCTTCTTTCTGTGGGTCTTCTTCATCGAGAGTCCATAGAATTTTGTGTTGTGTAATTTTCTTCCTATTGTTTCTTTATGTTCAAAAGGGTGAAACTTTACAGAATTATTTCTTTTGCTTTCTGATTTACTTCACTTATCATAATCCCTGGGTTAAGAAAATTATTCCTTCGACTTATTGGCAACTACGCCTGTGAAGACGCAAACTTAACCACCTGAAAAATCAGGAGACACTATATTATAGCTTTTAAGAATTACAAAATTAATTTACCTACTGGCTGGGCCATATTTCATCCCAAATACCACGTCAGTACACTCATTCACCTTTTTGTCAGCACTTAATTTTGCAAATATTAACCCAGCATCCACAGTGTTGTCTTTATTTTTAATTTTTTAAAGGAAAGTTGCATGCAGGAATGAAGGTGAATAGGCAGGAAGGTAGTTATAGGAGGAAGAAGCATTTTAAATTTTAGGTAGAGGTTCACAATGGTGGTTTCCCCCGGGCTCAGGACTTGAACCCAGGGTTATTTGCTTTGCTTCCGTTTTGAGGTGACTGGTCCAACCTCTACCACGGCATGCTTCAAAGTTTTATCTTATTGTGGTTTTGATGAGTATTTTCCTAAAACACGGTGTTTAAGACTATTTTCAGGTGCTCGTTGGTCTTTCTGTAGTACTTTACTAAGCTTCATGTAATTTAAAATGTTGATTCAAGACCTTGGCAGCTTTTACATTGAATTTTTTGTCTTTGTTGTCATCAGGTTGCCCTGATTCTGTACATGAATAGAATGGTTTTATCAGAGGTACATAATTTGCAAGATACTTCTTACAGTCCTTCAGTATCCTTTTACTTTTTATAGCGTTTCACGATGTGCAAGTATTTCTAATTTTGTTGAAGTCCAATTTATCTATTGTAATACATTTGTGTCACATCGTATATGAGGTTGATTGTTCATTATGAAATCCAAGGTCATAATGATTCACTATCATAATTTTTTCTGAGTGATAGAGTATTAATGTTTGCATTAGTTTTGATACAGCTGTGTAAATTTATATATTTGGTGTGAAGTAGGGGATCCATGGAATTCTTTTGCATGTGAATATCCTGTTATCTCAGTAGTAAGGAAAGAGAGTGGTCATGGTATTCTTGTGAACAGTTAATCCTAGATATATGAGTTTATGGATTCTCCATGCTATCTCATTCATTTCTGTGTCTGTCCTCATTTCTCTAATCACATTTTTATCATTGTACATTTTAACTACGGTTTTATTTTATTCAATATGTAATGTCACTAACACAAATCTCTAGTTGGTGTGACATTATTTTTTGTTTATTTCCTTGCTCATGTTCATTAGCTTGTAGGTCATGTTTAAACTGGTTAGAATTTAATAATTCAAAAGACTTGAAGTTTAATAATAGCTTCCTTTAATCCATGTTGCTAAGCATGTTGCTATTTCCCAGTTAAAATATAAATAGTAGTTATTTGGTATGTGAAAGTCTGGTCTCTCGTCTCACTGAGTTTTCTATTTCTTCTCATTGATTATGATGTTTGTTTAGTGACAGTTATCAATTCATTTTAGTAAAACCCTTGAAATATGTGATCTGTTTCTTTGGTGGCAAGTTGAGGCTGACAGAAAGTCCTTAAATGCCTGGAACCAAGAATAGAAATCTAAAAATACTCAGTATTTGTCAGTGGGCTGTGGGTTGCCCCTCGCCTCCATTTCATAAGCAGACCTTTCACTGTTCTTCCAGAGACTTCGTTTCCTGCCTGAGTGGATCCTGAATGTCAGCGTAGGTAAAAGTTCTTGGTCGTCCTCTCTGTCATTTCTGTGCATGTATTCACTATGGGATTGCTAGTGTACTTTTGATTCCCAAGAAAACCATAGAGATTTTCAAAGCTCCTATTTCCCTATACATCATAATCCCAACCTATTCTATGTATCTTTTCTGTGTCTATAGTATATTTACATTATTTCCCTTTCCTCAGCCTACTGTACCCAGAACTTTACCTGCATACATATTTAGCAGAAGTGATTTCAGATGCTAATTTACTCTTGGAAATTTGGAGTTGATGAGATATAGTAAAAGTATTGTACCAATACTGAGGAAGCTGTCAGGTAGAGAGAAACAGACATGTAGGAATGAAAATAATGATCTAATTCTTTCATAGTCAGTGTGTTAATAATGGATAAGAGTTGTAGCTGAAAAACTTTCATTCGAAGCTTTTGATTTTATGATCATTGAATGCAGCAAATGGCATTCACTTAATGTTGTATCAGTTTCTACATACTTTTTACAAGGTTCTCTTATTGATTCTGAAGTTGACATAAGATTTTCTATGAATAAAACACAAAATTAAAACCACTCTAGGAAAAAATGACAAAGACAGAAAGCTCATGCATTTGTTTCTGGCTACCCAGGCTGTCATTCACCAAATACTCTGTGTACTAACTGTACTGAGGTAGGCGAAATATAACGTGCAGGTGATACAGAGAGGAGCAGGGCACTATTCTCAACATAAAACATCTCATCCTTCAGTGCAAACGAGATGCCAGGTGGGGAAGAGTAACCACTCCCAGATTTGGGAAGGGCTGACACAATTTATTTTTGGTGGAATGTAAGGAAACTTACTGAAATTAGGTGAACAGGTATGAAGTTATGAAGTGACACCTGAGAACTAAAGGAAACACTGGTCAAAACAAATTAATGATGGATGCAACACATTTATAATGAACTTCAATAAGTAAATGTGAGGGCAAATGGAAAAGAAACTCAGGATAAAGTTCAACCTGACATTTGGTGCCCCTTCCCTCAAATCTCTCAATCCAGAGGAGATGACTGAGATACAATGATCAGCTTTTGCATGGACTTCAGTGTCAACTGGAGTTCTTGGGAAGTCATTGAAGCTGATCCATAGAATAACCTACAGTTTGTTGTGTCCCAGGAGAGTTCCAAAGGAAGAATGAGGCTATGGATTGCACTGGTTCATAGGGATCAAGCTTGAGGTGAATCTCAGGAGCTGCGTGGTATAATAAGATTCAGCACTGCAGAACCCTTGTAACTTTAACCTCTTTCTCCTTTGTATTCCTCCTTCTGCTTCATAGAAATCTTCCCTGGAGTCTAAATTTTTCTTCAGCATAGTTATTTTGGCCTTTTTTGCCACGTTCAAGACCTGAGTCTCACAGTTGTTTTTCGTATATTTTAGTTTCCATATAACTTTAAATGATTTTCTTATTGTAGACTAATCAAATGGTAATATAAAGTGGAAAAGTTATCTTGAGTATACATTCTCTTGTGGCCAAGAATTAGTATGGGATGGAGTAAATGGGGCAAATCTAATGACAGAAAATCCTGTTTTAGCTCCCCAGTGCAGTATCCTTGCTACTCCGGAGTTTTCTTCCCAGAAGCAATTAACCTTCTAGGCTACATATTTGGACCTCTTGCTCAAACCTCAGACTGCTGCACTAACATTTAAGTTTAAGAGAGATTTGAAAAGAGGTCTAAAAGAAATAATATGGTAGTGTGGATGTTATTAACACTTCTAAAATATACTTATATTTCTGATGGTACATTGAAATATGACAATGAAAAATGACAAAGACACTTTTTTCTAGTATCTGAAACAGATCATCTAACGGACTGACTTTTCGTTTCACAATACCTCTTGATCTTAAACCAAGAATTTTCCTTCTGTTGACCCTGTTCTTGACTTCAATTTTGCTTCATTGACAAGAACTTCCTTGGCCATTTGAATCTGAAGCATAACATCCTTACTAATTACTTAATCCCCTGATTTTTCCCCTACCACCTGCATGTGGTCTAGAAATAAACATGATCAAGAATTTCAATAGAAATTTTTGATGATGTGATCAAGAAGACATAACAAAATATATCCCACACTCAGCCCTGTTGATGCTGTTTGGGCTAAGGTAAATCAAATGAAGAATGAAGGGTATAGCTGACATACATACATCTTGGGAGCTCCAAGCCTACTGCTTTCAAGACGAATAGGGGACTGGTGGAAAAAGTACAACAAGGTCTAAAATCTTACATTGCAAACACACAGCTGAAAGACTACAGTAAACATAGGAGAATGTTAATGTTCATCTAATGAACAAAAATGTTTGTCAATTTATGGTGATGCTTTGTAGTAAAATTCACCAGGCACTGATTATTTATATTTAGTCTCTGTTAGATGTCATCTTTTTATTCTTTGAATGATGTCACTTAGATTTCATTAGTAGTAATATGTGAATTGATGTTATCCTTCAACTATATATAGAGAGAACAGTGTTTGTTACTCATTACATCTAATTTTATGTCAGTTAGAAAAAAAACACTTCTACCACAAATTTATGTGCTTCAACAGAGAGAAGCTTATTTTGCCTCTTAGATTCTAGAACACGTTTCCTTGCTTCATCACGCTATTATACAAATATGCAATAAGAACATCAGAATTTAAAAAATATTACAGTGATAGCAAAACCTACCTTCCTGGGTCAGTGTATAGATAAATCAAGTGACAGTTTAATGTTTTGTGCTTTGGATTTGGACTGTGACAGAATGCTATAAAGTGGGGTCACTAAGATGAAAATATGAGAAAAGTAAGTGAACTAGAAAGTGGAAGAAAAAGTAAAGTCATGAAAATTAGAAATAAAGGATGGTTACACCTGCTGTTCAGAAATGTATATTTTTATACAAGTTCTGAATTTTCTTTATGTGTTTATTTTCAAACACATATGAGTGACTAAGAAAAGATAGAAAATCCAAGATTGTTACCAAAATCATTAGGTTAAATTAAACCTGTGTTTCAAAATTAAAGACACATCATCCCACACTGTGAGAACAGTTAATTTTTTTCCTTTAATACTGTTCCTAAAAAAAGCAAATTTTAGTAGGTGGCATCATAACTGTAGGGAAAAATAAAAATAGAAACAGTATTTTGATGAGATTCCCATTAATATTTTTTAATAATGGGGAACACAATAAAATGCCTTGGCTAACACCCATCATTAATCATGCTTTTTAGAGCATATGAACAAACAGCCCTGTCATCACCAGAGGGGAAACAGAAAAGCCTAGTATTCTACATACGTATATTCCATAGTCCGACTATGAAATGAAATAAATATTTCACTGCAATTACATTAGAAATCTATATCAAAATGAAAAAACAAATCTCATAGGAACAACAAAAATGATATAGAAGTAATGAAGTAGCTCAAAACAGATGTCAAAGAAATAGAGAACACAATAACTGACCTAAAGAATTCAGTAGAGGTACTCAAGACTAGGTTGGATCCAGCCTGTAAGAGAATCAGTGAACTAGATATGGCAGAGAAATGCACTCAAGCAAACCAGCAAAGAGATAAAAGAATGCAAAGAAATGAAGACAGTATTCAAGATCAAAAGTAATAACATTAGCATTATAGGAGTACCAGAAGAGGGGTAGCAGAAAATGTGTTTGAAGAAATAATAGTGGCGAACTTTCCTAACCTGAAGAACTAAGCAAGCCTCCAGACCCAGGAAGTTCAGAGTCCCTAATAAAAGAAAACCACGCCAACCTAATCCAAGATACATTGTCATTATAATGTCAAAAATACAAGATAAAAAATCTTAAAAGAACCCAGAAAAAAAATGAGTCACATAAAAAGAAGTTCCCATAAGAATGTCAACGGATTTCTCAACTGAAACTACAGGCCAGAGGGAGTCGCATGATGTATTCAAAGGACTGAAAGAAAATAATTTTCAACCTAGGATATTATACCCTACACGTCATTATCATTCAG
>RJWH01008799.1:0-27590 GCA_004363575.1 Solenodon paradoxus | reverse complement strand
AAGAGATATGAATAGGCTTTCAATATATGAAAAGATTTGAATCTTCACTCAGAAAAGAAAATCAAATTTTAAGCATACTGTTTTTCTCCAATCAGATTAGCAAACTCCTAATGGTGTTCTACCTATAATGTGGCAGAAAGGCAAAATGGTGCTGTCTCTACTCAGGCAAGTTGGCAATACCTGTGAAAATGAGCGATGCCTGTATTCAAAGGATACAGAAAACATATCATTTCAGCATTTTTATAAAAGCAGACAACTGAAAATAAGCCAGGTCTATCACAGGAACTTATTTTATAAAATACGTACGTGCAACAGTGAAATACCATGCAGCTGTCTCAGTGTCCCTATGCGCTGACACAAAAGAGCTCTTGGATATACAAGTAAGTGCAGAATAATATTCACTGAGTCTTTACTTAATGTCATTGATAGGTCTTGGAAATTGTGACTTTAAGGAAAATCATGTAGCAAAATCTGTTTTACCATAGACTGATATAAATAAGTTTAAGTTCCTATGGCACATTTCTGATCATAAAAACATCACCAAATGTCAAAGGAGAGACTCAAAGCATTCATCTGTATTAATTGTGAAAATGAAACAATCCTTTGTATTCATTTATTCATTCATTCTTTCAACTACTTACTCCAGGTCATGAGTTCAAAGGACCGGAGCCTAGCCCAGGACGTCAGGTCCCAACGTAGGACCCAACCCTGGAAAGGACACCCTTCCATCACAGGCACATCTCACACGCACACTCAAAATGTGTATGTCAATTTAGATACAATGATGACTGTGACACACATATCTTTGGGATGTGGAAGTAACCTGGAGTACCCAGAAAAAACCCACACAGATTGGTGAGAAGTAACTTCCTTATTGTAGTCGAGCCGGGAACAGATTATTTCTTTCTCATCAGTATAATAACAAAATCACATTGAATAAAACAATGATATTTGAGTACTGGATATATATTGTATACTACTTTTCTATAAGAATGGATGAAATTAGAACATGTGTGTATATATACATATACCTGTATAAATGTCATATGAACTTAATATGTGTGTGTCTAATAAGAAATCTAGGTACCTTCAGGTGGCTGTGGCTCCCCTGGGGCAGCACCTCAGAGAAAGCATCATAACCACTATCTCAGGGGAAGAATTAGAAAGATCCTATTGACCAGTATTAAGTGCTGAATTTGATAGCTCAGTTGTCATGCTGTTTCTTAACCTTGAACTTTCCATTAATTTCATCAAATGACCAATACACAGACAAAAGTGGGCTTTGATATTTTTTAATCTATTGTACCTAGTTTAAAAAACACAAGTACAGAATTCAAGCAGCAATGATGAAAGATGGCGACTTCCGGGTATATAAAATGGAAGACTTCAAGGCATGTCTCTGGGTAAAGGCCACAAACTGCAAGACTAGAAGCTGCATGTTGTTTGTACTCAGAAGGCAGGATTCTTTGGGCAGGTGGGAGGAGCCGATGGAGATTCAGGAGCAGTGGTGCTGATGCTTCCAAGGGCTACCCCTGGCCCTGCGCTGAGTAATGGCAGAATTTGCTGTGATGGAGTCAAGTTTTCTGTTTGCACAGTATGAGGTGATATTTTGCAATATAGATATAACAGAAAATACACAAGTGAACTGAATTAACCCAAACCCAGAAAGAAGCCCAGCAAGGCATCAGCAGACAGTTTTAAGGGTAGTAGCGATGGGAAGCGTTGACCTTTTGTGCCACCACGTGTTAGGAAGGTTTTCCTTTGTCACAGAGCCTGGAGGTCCTGAGCAGACAGAACGCAGTGATGGCCAAGTACGTGGCGCTCTTGAGGAGGAGGAGGAGGTAGGTGTAATAGGCAGAGGTGTTGGCGAGCTGCAGCCGCAGTGACCCTGAGAGAAGACATCTGGTTAGTGTCGCTTGCTTAGCCACAGTATGGGGATGGGGTCACAATGATGTACGTCTGGTGACATCCCTGCCTCACCACAACGTGAAGTAAACATAGTCCACCACCAGCAGCAATGACAAGACAGCTCAGAACACAGCTTGCAGGTCACGTCAGACAACACCTGCTGCGAAATACACTGAGACCCTCCAGCATGTTAGACAGTCAGGTTGTGTTTTTAATGAATGAGTCCAATGAGAGAAAAATAGCTTGACAAACAACTTTTAGCATTTCTTCACCTGGGCCACATCTCTAGTTACAAGTTTTTACCCTCCCTGTAACAATGCAAACACTCATTCTGGGTTTTTTGCATTTGTGAGGATTTAAACTTTTTTAACTTTGATAATAACCTGTGAGATTAGGATTTCATGACCATTTTTTTTTAGATAGTGAGGACAGAGAGGGAACTGCCAGATGTCAGGCATTTACTAGGCAATAGATACCAGATTTTAACCCCAGGAACAGAACTTTAAAGAACACATCCTTAGCTCCTCTGTCATTCTGCATCTCCAAGGGCAGTAAATATTTGAGACATCAAAAGGCTAAGCATAAAGTTGATTGGCTGATTTTAAAGTATCTGAAATATAACATGTTACCCATGCCATGTAAGTCCTACAAAGGGAACAATCCATGGGAAACTGGTGACATTTGGATTGGAGTGAATGTGAGTTTTTGATAAAAAGGCCATCACTTAAAATGGGAGAAAGTGGTTAACAAGTATTCTGAATCTTTAGGACGTCCTGGCTTGCTCATCTGTCTTTCTTGAATGTCTCTCATTGCATCTATAATCTTATAGGACAATTGCACCCAATTTCCTTGAACTTTTTCAAGATGAATATGGTGTCACAGAATAATGAGAACTAATGATGGTGGACTAGACTGGCTACTTAATGAACAAGAGGTCAAGTCTTTCCCAGTAGAAATTTCTCTTTTATGTAGGATACTCCTTATCCATGCATTTGTCCAGGCTCTTTGTCCTCAGGGCCTTGGCTTTGGAGTATCTTGCTCTGACCATATTAGGAGGAAGAATCGAGAATGAGTAAATGTTTGAACTCTTAATTCATGTGATCTGCGTTGAAATCCCAGATCTAACTGTGTGACATAATATGAGACTTAATAAATATAGCTCATTGTCTTTATCTGTACAATGGGTAATAATTTCGTAGTACCACATAGAAGAATTAAGAGATTCAATCAGAAAATTAATTTAAAACAATACAATGATTTCTGTACAAGAAGTTCTCAGTTGTCAGTGCATATTACTAGCTATTAGCAAGGAACAAAAAAAATTTCAAAAAAAATCTAGAAGTGGTGTGATGATGTATTTACCCCTGTTTTCAGAGACAAAAGCAACACAAATGAAATCCACTGCTGAAAAAATTCAGAGCATAATATCACAGCACACTCTATATTCCAGTCATCTCATAACAAAACTGGCATGTACTGTATTAAGACATCTCCTAGGAATTAACGCTGAATTGATTTAAAATATCTCTAAGTCTATTCTATAAAATCCTTCAGAGATGTTCAAAAATTATTTTGATTTTTCAGGAGGGGAAAAGTGATGACATAAAAACAAACATGTATAAAACTTACCACTTTCAAGTTTTAAACAGTCATTTGTAGAATCGAAAGAAGTGGCCCCTAAGAGGGAATGAGAGCCAAAAATTAATCAATTGTTCTTATCAATTATTTGATAGTATATGCCTGTGTGGGAAGAGAGAGATATATTGGAGTAGAGAGAGGGAGCAGACGGGCAGAGGCAGAGGAGAGAGAGAGAGAGAGAGAGAGAGAGAGAGAGAGAGAGAGAGAGAGAGAGAGAGAGAGAGAGAGAGAGAGAGAGAGAGAGAGAGAGAGAGAGAGAGAGAGAGGAGTAGCGAGAGAGAGAAAGACAGACAGAGAGGAGACAGGCAGAGAAAGACAGAGAGACAGAGAGATTAAGGGTATGCCAACAGAAAGGACAGTCATTGAAATACTGACCTGTGGGACATGGCTATGTGGCCTGTGTCTATGCAATTGAGTAGACCTAATTCATACATTTATTTATGCCCATGAAGACGTTTGCTCATCAAGAATACATTTTTATCATTTTAGTCACAATTGCAGTGTAATACCCCCATCATCTTGTTTTCCTTTTGTATTGATATCTCCTAACACAATACCTGCTACAAAGTAAATGCTCGATAAATACTGTTAAATAAAAAAAACAAGTGGCTTTTCTGTAATTTCTAAGACACACACACACTGCTGACATGAAAGAATGCTAATATATTTGCTTAATCCTAGAACCAACAGAAGAATGGTACATATCCGAAGAACTCTGGTTTATGTGCATTTCTCATTGAAACAAAGGAAAGCAGCTGTACATTGAATAACTCTTGTATCCCTCAACTCATGCCTATGAGTTTCTGGAGTTGTGTTTGTGACGTGACAGCGGTATTTTAGAAAGCTTAAACCTTTTGCATGATTATTATTCTGCCAGGTACTATATTAAACGCTACAATGTGCATTATCTCATTTAATCCTCCAGTAACACTGAAGTGAGTTATATTTTGCAGGAGTCATGTAGGAAACAAGGTTTAGACAGTATAGATAACTTGCCAAGAGTCAGACCAGTGATTGGCAGAGCTGTCGTCCAATGTTTCGTTGTGGGGGCTTAAATAAAACAGAGCATGTGAAAAATACTTTGTGAAAATAATCCACATAAATAGAACCAGTCTACAGAGAAGCAAAATAGTCCCACTGTTGTGAGCAATAAAAGCATCTTCTCTAACAGGGTCTTAATTATTCTTAGCAAATGACCTTTTTATTATCAGTATTTCAGTGCAATTCTTTCCAGGGATAAAAAGATTGATCAAGTCACATTTACAGTTCTCTGAATACATAAAACCTAAAGTGAGAGTTGTATTTGCCTACATGTAAAGTTTCAAATATTCAAAATTTCTTAAAGAGATAATTAACTGTTGGATGGTGAAAAATGTCACAACAGTTTGGTTTATCTTTTATCTATTTGGATGATAAAACCAAGGCTAAGGAAAATTAAGTAAATTTTTTTTTTTATATTCCAAAGTCTATCATTTTAATTCTTGGGAAAATAGTGGCCAGTTAAGCTAGCATTAAATCTAACAACATTTTTTAAAGATTTGTATTTGTTTGTATTTCATCAATGCCTGACAGAGAAGGTGAGGTTTCCCTTTGAACAAAAAAGGGTTATGGGAGATTACATTTATATGTGTATCCACATACCTTTCTCTATTGGAGGAAAAATAATCTCTTGAGGAGATCCTCCTTTGTTACTCTCATGATTGACAATGCATCTGTGTTCTTTGTTCATGGACTTCTCATTTACAGTCAGCCAGCTGAATTTCATATACGTGTCATTGGTCTTCACTGAATACCCCTCCTGGGACTTCAGAATTGTGTTATCATTCTTTTCTTTCCAATATATATTGATGACATCAGGGAAAAAATTCTCAAGGAGACATAGGTATGTTCCAGTCTTTTGGAGGTTTACTTCCTCAGCCGAAGGAAGGAAAATAGTAGGCTTGGGGGAAAGGTCTGCATCGAGGTTTTTATCTGTGGCGGGAAATAGAACATCAATTTAAAAAAATTACTGCAAAAGCACAAACATTGTGTGGTTCTAACAGTTTAGGAAAGTAATAGGAAATGCAGCCATTGAACTAATGCTCATTATGGCCTTTTATCCACCAACAGTTGTACAGTATTTATCTTTGTTCTTTCAGTGGGAAAGGCGGTTCAAGACATTATGTAGTTTGTCCAAAGTCACAGCAACCAAATGATAGAGAGTGGACAAAAACCTACGGTGTGTTCTTTCCCACATACCAAGATCTAACATGTATCTGACATTCAAGTGCCATACACCAGGCTTCCAATATTCATGAACACTTTTTTTTCCTAGAGACCTCTTTTGTTCTCTCCTGATGGAGCATGTTTTCGAGTTGGGTTGGTGTATGTTGATGAGGATGGGAGAGGAGACCAAGAGGTTTCTAATGTGTTTCCCTTTCCCCAAATTCTCTGAATTGAATAACTTCTGTTTTCTTTGACCAAATAACACATTTGCATGTCCTGCTACTCTGTTGACACTAATGCTCTGTTTACCTGAATGTAAAATGCACGATATCCATGTAAATGAATGTCAAGAGGAATTCTATTATTTCGTTAAAGCAATGCTTGTTTTAATGGCCATCTACTCACACATGTATTCAAAAATCTGTCAAGTTGAACTTTGAACTTCGGAAATGGATTCCAGGTCCATTTCTGAAATAACGAATTCTAGCTAATTGCTAATTTTATATAATCTCAATTTCTGATATGAACTATTCTATAAGATTCATTAATAAGATAATGTTAAGACTGAAATTCCAAACTATTACGGTGTCTTGAATTTAGAGTCAAAATACAGTTTTGAAAATTTCTATTATTGATTTTTTCAGAAATGCTCTTATATTAATCTTACCAACTAATGTACTAACAAAAATTTGTTTCGCTTTAGAAAATGCTCATCAAAAGCACATTTTATTTTAGAATTTAATTTGACCATTTAAGCATGACTAAGAATACACCATATTTTGGCCCTTAATGTCTCTCTCAAAATTTGTATCTATTCTATAAGACGGCTGAAAACTCTCAGAGCTTCACAATTTTCTATTTTCCTTTTCAGTTACTGAATTGAGTATAAATTGGTGCAAGGTTAAAAATGATGGTTCCAGAGTTTCACGGAGACATAATATCAAAATACATAACAACATATATATTTACAAAGCAGCACATGAATGCTGAAATGTGACTTGACAATACAGCTTTTGCAAGTCTGATGATAGAAATTAGAAATATTAGAGCCCTTTTGATATTGTTCTCCAGCTGAAATTCAAATGCTTTACTAATATTATCTTGGAATTAGTTTAATAATTCAATGAGCAATTTCTTAGGAAAGTAATTGGATATCTCATTTGAGAAGAAAGGAGAACAATTCTTGAAGATTTTTTCTGTGTAGCAAAGCTTCTGTTTCTCATAATCAATCAGTAAGCCAACAAGGGTGTTTCTTAATCTACTGTAAATACAATTTGTTGATCATGTGCTTATATTAATTTTATATATCTTGCTCTTAGTATAAATGAGATTTTACTGACTAAAATAGTAAAACAATATGCATTTCTCTATATATACATATACTCCAAATATATAGTACATACTCCAACTATATATTATACTTTCCAACTTGATAGATGTTTTAAATTTAAAAAACATAATACAAAGCAAGATAATTTTTAAATTGTACATTGTACTTAACTTTAGTTTCTTGTAATATATTAAAGAATTTAAGTTTATTCTTAAGAACTTTTATTTCTTCAGGAATATTTATTTCACTTTACCAAAGATATTGACTATCAACTTTGAATTTAGAAAATGTCTGTTTACACTACACACTATTCTTAAAACTGTCCTTTTCCTTTTGTTATGTTATTTAAGTTTAATTCTCAGCAGTCTTGAACTTTCATAAAATTTTAGTGCAAGTATAGTGAATTGAACATTAAGTAACAGATTTGATTGCATGCGGATAGTCCCTGTATTTTAGATCACTGTATTACGTGTTTTCTCTTTGAGCATTCTTTTTCATGCTTATTAATATTATCTATTATGGTCAAAATCATTTTCATGATGTGTAAAATGGAATCTCTGCTTAAAAATAAATAAACCAGTTAGATTCATTCATTATGCACTTTCACTTGCATAATTATGCAATACTTTTGAATTTTGAGTTGTTGCCTGAGTTATTTATAATTTTTTGGTGAAGCTGAATTTTCTCTTATCAAATAATGCAATTGCAAATTCAAACACGAATTTCTAATTTATCATGTTTCTAACTATATTTAATTTATTTAAAATGTGATCACTTCCAGTATGAATTTAAGCTTATTTTTCTGATATTCATGAGTATGAAACCCAAAATTATTGATTAGAGATTTAAGAGTTAATCAATATAGGCATTAGAGATGATTAAGATTAAGGATTAAGGTTAAACAACAACAAAAATAAAAAGAAACATTTTAATTTCATTTTTCTTGACAAGTGAACAAAAATTTCACAAAAGATAAACAAAATACCTCCACATTATTTTTTTGTATGTAAGATGGCTCTTCTTTTGAGCAATTAGAATTATAGCTGAATCCTCTGGAGAATATCTGCTCTGTCAATATTATTGGTTGCAAGCAACTCTGCTGGCACACAATGCTCCCTTTACATTTCAGTTGGGGAAATATCTATGGATCATGGATTATATCTTAGACAATATGCCCAGTACTTTATTCACACCATCTCATTCAATTCTAATACGGCCCCTGAGAGATACATATACTGTGTAAAGAGTAATATCAATTTATGTTTAAGAATCTGAGTCTTGAAAATTATCACCCAAGGTTATAGAATTAGTAAGTGGTGAGCTCCAAGTCAGCCTGACTCCAAGCCCCAAGATTTTTTCTAAAGCACCTTTTCACCATCAGTAAAAGAACTATGTCAAGTCACAAACTTACGTGTAATAATACACTTTGGCCTTGGGCCAAACACTTTAATGACAACTACTTACATGATATATGAGCACCTTGAACCAGTCCACATGTACACAAAGCCAAATCCTAGTCCAATATTCGCAAAATGTTGTCCACACCGCCCATTAAGTGTATTATAACCTCTCATAAGGTTTCTATATCTAATCCCCATCATGTTTCTGTTTTTCATAAACATTTTACTTAAATTTTTGCTTGTTTTATCACAGTTGCCTAAAAAGATTGACACTTTCCTGCTACCTACCTGTGACAATAAGTTTCGTTCCTGCACCGAAGAGTTTTTCGTAATTCACAGTGATTCAACACACATCAAAAACTTGAGACTAGGTCAGCTTCACTGCATCCTTCAAATGCTAGTGGAACTATAATGGCCTGCATTCCAAGAGCCTGGGTTTCTACTCTTGGGTGATTTTGCTTATATAAATTTCTATCACTGAACAAAGTAAGTAAGTAAATTTTTTGGTGTTTTACTTACCTGCAAACAATGATATTGGTGTAAACCAATCAGCATCCCTACCAGTGCCAAAGTGAGACCAAAATGAAACAAGATCAGAAAAGTGATTTTGACTACAAATGCTATGGAAATGAGATCATTATTGTTACATTATTATCATAATGATTATAGTCAATCTGTTTGTGATGATTGTGTATTCCAACATGATATTTTAATCTCATGAGAACAACCTTTATCCTAAAAATAATTTAGTATTTGAGGTTACAATTCGATCTATGACAATTAAGTGTGAAGACTCATTCCATTGTGCATTCCCCTTCAATATAGTGTGGCAGAATTCTCAAGGTCTTCATGACAGAAAACCTGCCTTTCTATATCCAATTCAATGAATTGTTTATCTTGATTTACCTGCATTACCAGTGTTAAGAAAATCAAAGGTAACATTGAGAAAAGCCTAAAATATATAGTCAGTATATGGAGCTACTTCACCTGTGTAGTTCAAACGGACCTTTTTCCGATCAGTAGTACAATACATTTGTTCTCACACTTTCACCAGCACTATCCTACAGCATTTAAAGCATCTGCCTTCCCTCCCTTCTTTACACTGAAGAATTTAAAGACAACTTACCTGTAACAATGAGCTGCGTGCTGAGACCAAACACGTTAGCTCTCCAGTTATCCCCACTGTATGAAAAGCCTTTATAAAATCTCCCTTTGTGTTTATTTTAAATTCGTGCCCTAATTTTTTTAATATTGATATAGAGATATGAAAAATTGACTTGGCTGGCACTAAACAAAAATGAACTTCAAGCAAAATAACGTTAGATGCAAATGTCATCAAGAAATAAAGAACTGACCTTCTCTGCCTGAGCAGCTGATGTTATGACTTTTCATAACACTTTACATAGGTTGGAGTGCATGATTTTTATCTTTACTCATCATCTGCCTGAATCTTCTAAATCTCTTCCTTGTAAGACTTTAAAGTCAGTTCTTTATCTACAGTGTAATTTAGAGCTAATATTTATTTAACTCTCAAAGAGTCACAATAATAGGATTCATAGATTTGGGTATTTGATGCATATATATAAAATGTGTTTAACATATACTTTGTACATGTATTGATTCTGAAGTAACTTCTATCCAGAATCTAATTCCCCTTGACAATAGACCAAATAAGCTGTTAGGAGAATGAATTAATAATGATGATCGCTTAAGCTACTCATGTTGATGCAAGACTAATCCTTTGGACTTGCAAATACCTCTACAGTTTGCAGACTTAAAATCTTTTGCCTCTCACCAGAGAACCCTGTCTGGTTTGGTGTTTCTGAAGCTCTCCCATCATGTGTGGAAAGGCATCTCTGAGTTGAGGAAATGAATAAATCAATTAAGCACAACTATGCAGTTATTTTACCAACTTCGATATTTCTATCAAATTTGAAGCCAATACAGAAATAAAATTAAGTGGAGTAGTGTCAGAATGACTTGCATTTTCTAGAGATACCCTAAGATTCACATTTGGAGTATTTAACAAAGGCATACTCAGCCCAAATTACTTTTTGTGTATAACTTGGAGAGGTAATTTTGGTGCCATGCTTAGAAACAAGAATATTATTTCCATGCATGAGTAGTAATACAAATTACGAGTTCACGCTTATTAAGCATTCAATCAAAGTGTACTTTTAAAAGGTCAGGCTTGAAGAACTTTCATTAATATTAAGATTCAATATTCAGAATAAAAAACTGACAGTACTTCTAATATCACACAATGGTCTAGATCACACACATTTGAATAGAAAAGTCTCTATTGAATAGCAAATTTTGCTACAGTAGCTGGTCAGGTGACTTAAGCAAATAACTCTCTCTTCCCTAAATTTTAGTTTCCTAGTCTTTGTAATTGAAATAGGAGGATCTCCTCTATAAATTTGCAGAGGAATAAAAAAAGACACTGAAAATATTTGGTATGGTGTCTGCCTCTCAATAAATATTAACTAATACTATTATTCTCTTTAATGGGATGACTTTCGGCTATTTTATCAAATTCTGCTACCAAACAAAATATATGGATTTTAGAAGAATAATGAAAGGAAATGAGTTCATTAGTCCAAGACCTCCTGCTTCTCTGATAGCCACAGGCCAAAGAACTTGGGAAAAAATCAAGCAGAATATGGAATAGTTAGCGCCAGACCAGAAGCTATTTTGAGTGCTGGGCCTGTGTCTGTTTCAGACTTTTGTCTCTAGCATCCAGCACAGAAACTATCTACAACAAATGTTTGTTGAGAGAATGAAAGAACAATGAGAATGTGAAACCATGAAGACTCTTTCCATGGATGTAGGAGCTGGAATGGCTTGTTGTACTCACAGAGCCCATCACGCTTGCCATGTCTCTAGGCAATAGAACAAGATTTGCAATAGCATAAGTTCTAGAGTAAATTCTAACCAGTCCTAGTCTACCTTCTAAGAAGTTAGAATAATACAAATGAAGTGGGATTTACAATGACCTCTAGTCATTTGCTCTAAGAATTCATTTTTTCCATAACCATTATAGATGGTCTAAAACCAATAATACAGGATTTGCAATTTATTGACTGAAGGGGACACTATGTTTTATCTAAAATTTAAAGAACAGTTAATTAATAAAAGTGTGTCTCACTAAAAAATCTACTTACAAGAAAATTATGATGATCAATAATGCATATATGGCTTAGAGGTATGGTCCCCCAATTATTTTATGAGCTACTGTGAGTCTATCATTTTATGTGTGTGTTTTCTAAATGTAATTTTTTCATCTGTTTCCAAGAAAGGTAGTGAATAAAATATTTACAAAACAGTTTTGTCTCTATATACAGTAGTTGCAAAATTACTGTTGAAAGACTAAGGCCAAAAAAGTGAAATGAGATAGGTTGGTTTTTTTCCTAAAAAATCATGTGTGAATTTTTCATTATAAAAGTAAAAGATAAACGAGTTACTTACCAGGGGGAATTACTACGAGCTTAGTGCCTCCTCCAAATATCTTGATCCAGCCAGTGCTATCACACTGGTTACAGCTTCTACAAAAATCTCAGTATTCTCCTGTGTCAGGATATGACCAGCAGTAGATACCTTTCTACACTCTATTGATCTCTTGAGTTCTTTTGGAAGTCCTGGCATATATGTTTCATAGCCTCTGATATTATATCATTTTTTCTCAGATGTATTGAACTTAATGTTTGTTTTCCACTAGAGCAGTAACCATTGAAAAATGGTGACAGAAAGGAGATAGGTTAAGAAGAAGAAAGGAAGAAATAAGGGCTTATTGGTCCACCAACTACTTTTCTAAGTTACCAGGAAAGGTATTTCGAGAATTAAGACTTTTAAATTCAGGTGTTCAGTTGTGGGAAACCGCTCAGAGATTACATCAAAGAAAAGGCCCCTTTGTTCTCACACACACCAGCGTTGCTCCCTTAGCAATTTGGGAACGTACTTCTGAAAAGAAAAGACTCTTCAGTAACTGAAAATGCAAATAAGGCAACATCCATATACTCGAATAATGTTAACAAAGTTCTCAACATTTTAAAAATGGAGGTAACATTGGTTTATAACATTGCTTAAGTTTCAGGTTGCAGCTTTACACGGTGCCATCTGTATACACTGAGTTAGAATCTCTACTGAAGTCTGTTTTCTGTCCCCACCATAAAATCGATCCCTTTAGTCATTTCACCCACAATCCCCGAAATTCTACCATTTGGCAATGCGGTTCTTTACCAGGGCAATGACAAAGGGGAAGATAATTTCTGTGAAGACATTAGTTTTCCTGAAATGAAAGAGGAAATTAGTAGAATTTCATCTCTTATGAAATAATAGGACTTTTATTTAAACTAAAGCTTGAAGTCAAAGTCCAGTTGTCTGATATGTTGAAAAAACGACTTTTGAAGACTGCTTGGTAATTTTTTCCTCATATAATGAGATTTTCTTTTTTTTTCTTTCATTTTTTCTTATATTTTATTGAGTAACTTTTAGTCCACACATATGTAGTTTCCCCATTCCTCAGACATACATGTCAGCACAGCCTGTCCTCCACCAAATCACCAGGTGTTCTTCACTAGAGTCCAGTGGGCTCACCACCCTGCTCAGTAATCTTCTGCCACTCATCTCACACTAGGGAAAAGAGAAAGCAGCCAGAAGCAACTGAGCGCTCTTCTGCTAATACCCAGAGAGGACAGACCCTGAATAACCTCACGTTCCACACATCATCTGTGCTGGTATCTGTCTCTGAGAATGAAAGTGTGACGTGATCGTGGTGGACAGCAGTCTGCTCCAGGAAGATCCCAGCTCCCAACAGAGTGGAAGAGGGTGAGAAGAATGGATGACAAGTCTGTTTGAAAGCATTCTTTTAAACTGAGAAATCCAAGTAGCTATGGCTTGGATCAGTCAAATACCTTCTGCATCCTTTGTAGAAGGGGTGTATTTAAAATAATTTTTAAACACAATAGAGAAAAGATTCTGGCATATCAGATACTAACTTTTATTTAAAAAAACTATAATATGATGAGTAAGAGTAATGAAAAATAATGCAAATCTTACAGAAAATATGACAGCATTAAAATTTGGTTTGACATTTTTAAATTGGAGGGAAGTTATAGATTATTTATAAGTAGACTGCTGATATCTTGTGGGAAACAAAAACAACTCTCTACTTCATACCATACGAAATTGGTTGCAATTGGATTAAAATTTATATTTAAAAGAAATCCAAGGAATTGATCTAGAAAGAAAAAATGGAAGACTAATTATGTCCATTGAATATATAGTCTTGGATTAGGAAGGTTTAGTTACTATTTGACTTTATAAGGAAAAAGCGATGGAGATAAATGGGTGATAGCAATGTGGGCTGGCAAGGGGAGCAATCCCAGGGAAGCAGAACATTTCGAAGACCGTTCTCTAGGTATTAAGGTACTAAGCGGTGTCTGAAGACCTGTGTTTTATAGTGATTGTGGGTATGGACATGTTAGTACAATAAATAACAACAGCTTCATTAGCATTTAAAAAGAACTTACACGTGATAAACTGAATTATCATTAAGGATGTTGAATGTGAAGAAAAATCCACTTTTAAATCAGAAAGATCAGGCTCAAATGTCAGCTCTCCCATTCTGGGGTTGTGAGTTTGGAAGAAATTCCAGCACTCCACCCTCTTCATATTTAAAATGGAGATGATCATGTCTGTGTCTCAGGACATTTTTGGTAAGGTTCAAATGAGATAATATGTCTAGAATGGTTAATGAGAAAGTTCAGGCACAGATAACTAACTTTCTAAGACTAGAAACATCTTAATCTGTGAACAAGAATCTGTAATTGTGCTTCTAACCCTGCTTTAAGTAACACACACACACACACACACACACACACACACACACACAACCCGCATGTGCCTTTTCTGAGAAGACCACCCAAGGAAACTTAATTCTTCAAACAACATGAGGAATGAAAATGTAAATATGTAAATAGCAGAGAATTCTCATTGAAAAAAGGATAGGTTTCAAGTGAATTGCTTAAAGTTTTGTGTTAGGCTTAATAATGATTTCATAGATGACCAAATTCAACCAAATTTGGTAAACCAAAAGCTATAAATCTCTTGCTTCATTTAGGGATTAAGGATGCCATTTTGAGACAAAATACTTGATGCGTTGTTGTCACATTAGTTTATCTTCTACAAATTTTTATGCTGACTTCTAAAGAAGTCTAACACAACTCTAAGTTAGAGTTTTCTGCTAAGAAAGACAGGGTTATGAAACATATATGAACATATGTGCAAGAGATAAAATCAGATACTACCTGCAAGCT
This sequence comes from Solenodon paradoxus, assembly GCA_004363575.1. NCBI lineage: Eukaryota > Metazoa > Chordata > Mammalia > Eulipotyphla > Solenodontidae > Solenodon > Solenodon paradoxus. The sequence goes on along the minus strand of RJWH01008799.1, from coordinate 12,792 downwards.
GGTTTTCAACATCCTGTAAGATGTTGATTTCATCCATCGCATAGATGAAATCAGATACATTTCTATATAGTACAATGAATCACAAGAAAGTGCTGAGTTTGCTTGTTTATAAAAACTCAAAGCAGTGTTTAGAAGTCAGATCTTTTCCTTTTAGCAAATTTATCATCTGATTTATTTCTGAATTTAATATTTTAGTCTCTTAGTATTTCTTTTACACTTTGAGTACTTAACCTGCCATGTGTGTATTTCAGATACTTGTTAATTTAGGTAACATGTAAGCAAATATATTTGTAAATCGCTTGTTTCTTTTTTGGCAAACAAGAAAGGTTTGTTATGAACAGGTAGACATGAAAATCACTGTAGGAATAAATGTTTCTTTGGAAACAATCTTAGCTCCAAATTTTCTTTCTACTTCTTTCTCCCAGATATAAGCTGTTACTTTGTGTTTTGGGGGAAACAGAGGGAAGTACATTAAGATGGGGTCTGTTATGAATTAGGCAACATTTGTACATGTATTTCTAGTCAGCTTCACCTAAAAGTGGTTATTACTATTAAAAGGCAGAGGGGAAAACTGAAAATGCAAGAATTCAGATTGAACTCAAGTTCAAATACTCCACACTGTTTCCTTTTTCTTTTCTTTCTTTTTGTTTTTTTTTGAAAGAAAGGTACAGGCAGGTATGAAAGCAAGTAGGTAAGCAGAGAGGAAGAGAGAGGAGGGAGTATTTTTGTTTTATTTTTACTTAGTTGTTCATCTTGGTAGTTCTCCCGACCCAGGATGCAATGCTGATTTCCTGGTATGTATGTGGATATCTCTCAACTGGAGGTGGTGGATCTAACTTCTACTCCACAAGGGCATGCCCAGAACTTGTTTTTCAACCACATCAATTCTTGGGAGGAGCTGAAAAGATGTTATATGTGACAGGAACTTAGTTTTGAGTTCCATATAATATAGGCATCTGTATCTAAAATGTTAAGTATAACATATTGGGTGTTTCTTTCTGAGAATCACAGGAAATATCAAGCTGAAAAGAACTTAGTTTAAATGCTTGATTTGTGTATCCTAAAAAGTAATGGGCAGTCAATACAAGCACCTAGCAAAAGAATCTGTAAGGATTGGGTCTAGTTTGATTTGGATAGACAATAAATTCCACAATTTAACTTCTTTTCACTTGAGCTTGAGTTGCAATAAGAAATTGCATGTTCATGGGAATATTTTACTATGCAGTTCAGAGTCATAATTATTACTTAGATTAAGTGGTTATTTCCTGGATGTTTTATTCAGGACTCTGTCTTGAAAGCCAAGTTTAGTCTTGGATGGTAACCCTCAGTGTCTTCTTGGTTTGTGGTTTACTTTCTGGCAGATGAAACGACAGTTCACAGGGTCTCCTGTCTCTGTACTTCAGATCTCCTATCATGGGAAACATTAAAGAAAACACTAAATTTTCTTTGTCTCATTTACTCTCATTACCAGAGGAAGCAGAAGATGAAAAGGGTCAAGAAAATACCACCTGCTTGATAAAACATCCTTGCCGTTGTGTTAAATGACACAATACAGCCTCACCCTTGACAGAGCTAAGAGCAATGGGGGAAAATAATACAAACTATTGAAATGGAATAAAGGAGTGGGATTTGGATAAGTATTTCTGTTCTGGCTACCTCTTAAGCATCCACAAAGAAAGCTTCAATATAATAGTATGGATTTTATTGCTATTCCTATTGTCTTGCTATGTTGTTTTTTGACTGGTAAGACCTTGGACATGAAAGTCTTGAGTCATTCTAAAAAAGCAGAAAGCAGGCCAGAGCTACTAAGCAAGCATATAACCAACTAATTGAGACAAGCCGTGGGTATCGGCAGCAAGTTTGGGCCTCGTTCAGCAGGTCTTTCGTTAATTGGCAAAGAATTTGCAAATATGTTCCTAAAGAAATCAGTCTTCACCTCCCACATGCCAATGTGTATGCTAGAGAAATTTTTCCAATTATTGGAAATTTCAGAAGAGATAGGAGGCACTGAAATGAATGGACGTCAGTAACCATGGGCAAACAACAGAAGGGTAGACAGAGCTGGGAGTCCAGTCCCTACTGACTTTCATTTCTTTTCAACAATATGGAAGGCACATAATGTGCCTGTATATCAGGCCTGATTGGGTTCAGTGGCGATCACTTGTGAAGACAAGGCATCATTTCCATGACTCCCTTTTGAGAGAAATGAAATTTTGCTAAAAGAAATTCAACACTCACCATGAAGGAGCAGGAAAAGGCATTGGTCTAAGACTCTGAAATGCAGGTGTAGCCCTGTATTGTGGTTAACTAGCTTTGGACAAGCCTTCTCAGGGCCCCAGCTTCCTCATTAGAAGCAGGAGCCTGGGATAAATATGTCCTAAGAGCACCTCCTGTCCGGGCTGGCTACAAACCTATGAGTAAGAGCCTTACAGAGGCTGTTGTGGTTTATTCAGTGCGTGTGAAACAGGAGTTCAGGGTTAGTAACAGAGGTTTTCCTACAGGTCCTTTTTGACTCTGTGACATTGTGACATCCCAGCAGGCACAGTAATAGGTGGCTTCATCAGACTTGATGGCATTATTGATAATCAGGTAAAAGATTCCATTATCTTTCTTCTCTGTGTCCAAGTGGGAATTGGGCTTGTCTAGCTTGAAATTCTTGGTTGAGTCATAAAGGATCCCTGTTGGGGGCTCCCCTTCTTTTTGTTGATACCAGTGCACAATGGCATTCTCAAGGGAAACCCCAGACAACTTGCAACTTATGTGCACTGTTTTGTCTGGTCTTTGGGTAAAAGAAGGTTGATCTTGAGATACTCTCATTTTGTTCTCTCCATCCGAAAAGCAAAACAGAAAAATACGAAGCACTTAAGAAGCTTGACTGTGGACAAAAAAAAACGAAAAGACTAAATAAAATAGTCAACCTACAAACCAAAACCAAAACCAAAGACAGGAGAATCCTAGTCACTAGTCATTAGGATGGATACTACCAAGAGTGTGAATCAGGACCAGGGATGCAGTGGCGGCCTTATTGTTCCATGGAGGTGGGGGCAAGGAGGAAGGTTTCCAGTAGACCAATGAAAGTCCTTCTCAGTAAGACCTGTCACAGTGTTATTTTATCATGTTCTTGGTATAAAGAAGGTATCAAACCCACAAGATCTCACAAAATATCTATAATTATTGTTAAATTCCTCTTAAAGCAATTTTCTCCAACTTGTCCTGTAAGTGTTGTGTCAAATACACCTAGCTTTGAGCTGTTTCACTGCCTGACTTACAGATTTTTCACCAGATTTTGTGAATGTGGCTATGTATGATTCTCATAAGAGCTAGAAGAAAAGTAGTATAAATGCATACAAAGTCTGTTATTTCCTACTATAAAATGAATACATACTATGAATCATAAAGAAACACAGACAGACTCATATTGGTGGCCTAGTGGTTAAGGGATTTTTCACATACATCCCAAAGTCCAGGATCATGTCCTGGAGCCAGAAAGAGCAACTAAATAAATCAAAGCTTTTCTTCCTCTTCTCTCTTCCTTCGTCCCTCTGCTCTCCTTTATTCCTGCCTGTACCTTGCCTTAAAAAAATGGATTAAAAAGAAATGACAGCAGAGAACAATTTGCTTTTTGTCCCATCAACCAGATACCACTACTTGTTAACAATTTGTTATTTTCCCTTACAGATTAATGTGTAGTCATTTTTTTAATTATCTACTATATATAGAGAGAAAATTGCATATTCAACCTCATGCTCTGTCTTTACTACTTAATATGTCCCAAACTAAACTTCATACTTGAATAAAGCAAAAGAGAATGATGAGTTTATTACAAGGATTTCAACCTCAAGTGGGAAAACTCAAGGGTATAAGACAATGAGTTCCATGTCGCTCACAAGATTTTTTGGGATAAATATGGAAGTCATTTGGCTTTTCTAGCTGATTGGCTGCCTGATGTTTCCTTTATGTGACTATCTCCATTTTTTCCTTGACTCCGTCTTATGTTGACTGTCCATTATGAACATTTTTCTCTTTACTGTCCAGGTATGTCCTTGCAGAGCTCACTTAGCGAGATTCTCGGCTTCACCACCACACTGAGCATCACATCATATAGGGTTCCAGAGACTGAATTCATTTTGCATGGCCAGTCCCACAAAACATAAGAAAAGTAAAAGGAATTCTTTACTTGATCTGTCGCTGCTTGGGAACAACTAGTATACACCTGTCACTCAGTTAGCAACTGTTTTCTAAAACAACTGTATCATCTGACTTCACTTCCCAGATTTACTTTCTTAAAGCCCCGGTGATCTGTGTGCCTGTCAAATAAATGCTTGTACTAAATGCCGAGGTCCACCTTCTGGAGAGACCACACTAAGACAGCCTATTTATGTAGATTTAACAAAGGTCACACTTTCTGTTATATGACCTCTTGACATAGATCCTCTTCTAGTTGTCATAACAGATTCCTTCCTTTAAGATCTAGAAACAGCAATGACTTCTATGCTGCAATGGCGAAACTGAGCACAGGCACCTGAACCGAGTACAGGCACCTAAATTGAGGACAGGCTCAGAGACTGAGCGCGGGCACGGAGGCCGAGCGCCGACACAGAGACTGAGCGCGGGCACATTTGGAGATTTTGCAGATTTCATTCTAAACCATGTAATAGAGCAAATATCAAAATGAAGTGAGTCATTTGATTTTTTTTTTGCCTTCCCAGTGCATATACAATGATGCTTATACACTCAGTCTATGCAGAATTGCCACAAACCTACCATTTCTGAAAACACAATATTTGTATAGCACTGTAAGTCAAAGTACAATGAAAGCAGGTATGCCTAGAGTTGGAAAAGAGACTATGTTGTCCCCTTTTCTCCCAAACTGAAAATATTTATAAACTTGTCCTTTCCAGAAAAAAAAATGGGTAATTCTTATTTTAGAGAAATTAAAAATAGATTTTTGAAACATTTTAAAATGTATATATTTTTGTTGTTTATGGTGGTTATTTCCCCTGACCCTGGGGAATTGAACTGGGACCTTGGATTGCACGTGGGTTGTGCTATGGTGGGCTAAACCATTAGGCCACCAGGGAGGGAACTAAAATAATATTTAATATATAATATTTTACCACAATTTATTCTATTCCCAGTGTTCATCATCTCCTTTTGTATATTCAAGGCTTTAACATTCATCATATTTCCTCTGTCCGAATAACATCTCTCAACAATTTTTCTATAGTAGGTCTTCTGGTCATGAGTTCCCTGTCAATTTTGTTTTGTCTGAGAAACTCTTTATCTTCAGATTTGATTATATTTTTGTTGGGGTGTCAGTCTTTTTCTTATGACAATTAAAAAAAATCAGTCTACTGTTATTATAAGATTTCCGCTATTTTTTTTCCTATCTAACCAACTTTCCTTTGACATTGGTGATACATTTTAAATTGAATTAATCTCTAAATATAACATAGGCTTATTATTGATGTTATTATAAGTGGTGCTATTCAAAATTGCATTGGAAATCATGAGAGTCCCAATGTCAAAAGATCATCACAAACAACAGATAAAGATTTATCCTTAAAGGACTGACACCTATACCTGAGAAAGAGCAGAGCTCTGAACAAATGGCCTCTGGGGTCCTGTCAGGCTCAGAGATCCAGGGAAAAGTCTCCCAATGGGGCGTCCAACTTGTGTGAATCATGTAACCATGCCCCTCCCTCATCCAGGAGGCAGAGAGCTGTGTAAAGGGATGTGTAGGTGGGTGTGTATCAGGACCCCTTCTGCAGAAGGACAGGAGTCCAGCTCCCCCAGAGGGGAGGTGTGAGCACTTCCCACACTTACCCCGATGTGGATTTGCTCAGAATGGCCTGAGAGAGTTGAAGGAGCATAGGGGGTTATTATGATTCTCTTTGTTAGCCTGGAATTATGAAATAAAGTGCAAAAAACATTACATTCTAAAAATGAGATGACTATGTAAGATGTACCCTCACCAGCTCCTCCCTGGCACTCAATGATTTCCTTTTTGTGTCTCAGACTTGTAATGGAAGGTCTTCAATGGACAGTGAAATAAAAACGAATAGTATTCAACTGGATTTCTGTAGGGAGCGGCCCCTACTGGGGCCCAGCCAGCAGTGCAGTCTCCCTGGCGGCTCCTGAGAGGCTGTGGGTGGGCACAGTCCTGACAGTGGTTTTCGTGCAGGTTGTCTCATCCCCCTCACTGCTGTGGATCCGCACCCAGCCGGCACAGTAGTACACAGCCTCGTCTCCTTGTTCCACGGAATATATCTGCAGCGTTGAAGTGGCATCGGCAGACCTTTTACTTGCCTCAAGTTTTCTCTTCCCATCTACCGCCCGCGGAACAGGGAATGTTGTTGAGCCAACAGAGAGTAGGTATTCGATACCCTGACCTGGTTTCTGTCGGTACCAGTGTATGTATTCATTGCTGAAGTCCTCACTGACCACCTTACACGATATGCGGGCACTCTTATCTCTCGCTGTGGTGAAGGACACTTGAAGTTGCTCCAACTTTAAGAGCCCAAGGCCAACTGCAAGGAAAGGAGAGAAATTCCCCTGAAAGAATGATATACACACTGGCAACGGTAAAGAAATTCTCCAGTCTCTCTGTTGACTGAAATGGTGGGGACAACTCACAACCCCAGAGAGATGGAAGATGACTGCTCCCTGGAATGACATCCTTCGGTCCTGCCGACTCCCCAGAAAGGACAGAAGCAAGTGAGGTCTGGGTGTCAGGAGGTTTCAACCACTGGAGGAGGGCGGGCCTGGTTCTGGTGACGCAGAAGGGTCTCTGGAGTTCCTCATGACCTGCTAATGAAGGAACAGTTCTGTGGCTTCCTGTGTCCTTGAGTGCTGGTGCAGCTGGTAAGATTGTTCAATTACAAAGAAATCCTGGTGTGATGGGAACATCTGGGCTGGGGTGAGATGATTCCCATACCCTCTTATTAGGGGCCCTTGAAATTTATTTGTCAAACTATTGATCCATCAATATGAGTCCCTGTGTCAGCCTTTCTGTAATTTACTAATAATTCAGGGCTAGCTATGAAAACTTAATTTTCTGTGCCATAACAAAACAAAAATCAGAAACTGAAATAGCTCTTTGATACTAGCCATATATAGAAGCTCTGAATTTTTAGTATGTTTTCAAAATTAATTGACATGTTGGCACAAGATATGACTCAGAAAATTCAAGTTTTATGGATAATCTCTATGCCTCGAACAAGGATTAGACTGCAACTGCTGGAGGACATAGGAGACAGCCAGTCTCTGGAAAGTAACTTCTCACTCTGCACATCAAAATGTCCAATAAACATTAAGTCAAATATAGAAATACTTTCTAAGGTTATGTTTTGTTTGTGCTGATATGCTTTGAAACTAGCACACACTAATGGAGATCATGCTGTCAGTCATTTTTCCATTTTATTATTTTATTTAGTTATCTATGTCAGGATATAGTCGCTCATGATAACCTCCACTTGACAAATGCAGACAGTGCAAATAGCCGGAACTCACTCATATACATCTTTCTGTTACTATGGGAACTCAAATTAATGACACTCTTCATTAGGGAAAATCTACGTAAACATGTTATAAAATTATGAATATAGTTGCCATCATTATTTATTTTTAAGCATTTTCTGCATAAACACTTTAAATAGGAATTTGTTGCTTGAATCATTATATGCATACATTTTAAATCTACATGGCACCACAGAGTTTCACATTCTATTTTTTGATCAATATTTTGAATATATATTGGCTATTTAAAATGTCCATATGAATGACATTATTCCTGACCTATGAAAATAAGCTCCTATTATGTAGCACTTCTGATACTTGCTAAGTTGTTTCAGCTCTTTGTGTCTCAGTTTCTACATCTATAACTACCTAAATAACTATCTTTCTGAAACATAGAAAATGGTATCATCATGCTAGAATGATAATGAACATATACATTCTAACAGAGCCTGCTGCATGTGCACGTCATGATATTTTCACATTGCACTCTTGTCATTTTTGATAAATAAGAGAAAAAACCCTGCTAAATGCTATTTTACTTATGAAAACTTTCATCTCCTTTTTTGAAAGTGTTTGAAATCCACAAACATGAAGAACAGACAATAATACAACTACCCTATGAGGAAAAGGACCTCTGCCTTAAAGATCACATCTTGCCTTTCATTTTGTAACATTTTCATAGTCGAGCACAAATGTGGACTCACTCATCTGTAATTTGAGTGTTTTTAAAATATTTTAATGTAAACATTTTTGTTTCTCAATAATCTTAAAAAATGAAATTTTAATGTTTAAAAAATATTCTTTACTTTGAATACAACTTAAATTATTTGCCTCCTTTCCTTTGTTCATCTTTGAATGTGTCACTCTTTAAATGAAGGATTCTATTAAAAAGCTGATGTAACTTCAGCCACTGAAATCTGTTCCTCTGAAGACATTACATTACTCAGGTTCACTGCTCTCCTGTGCATCTCATACACACAAAGAATTTAACCAAGGTGTTTTGAGAGGTATGACCCACACTCTCCATGCATTCCTGCTGGGAAAGATTCATCTCACATTTACTGTGTTGGACTCTGCTTCTGTTCACTAATTTGTTTGCTTAAAATTGGTTAAATAGGAAGGCTGTCTCTATGTTCAAGAGGCAGTGGTCCCCCCACTAAGAAACTGGCTGGATCACAAATAGTGCAGGTCAAATGTCAGTCTAAGAAATATGAACCCAAGAGCCATGAGGAGGTAAAACTGTAGGATTATTTTCAGTTCCCTCTCTTGTGTCTTCCTGGCCATCGAATCCCTCTTTGACCCCTTTCCAATACATCTTCAAAGTGAACAATAGATTGTGGGTCCTCTCAAGTATGAATACATTTATGTGATAGGGAATTTTTTAAAAAATATTCAGCAGAATAAACCAGATGTCTTTCAGTCAATATGATTATTGTTCCAAAGTCTGCTATAGATATTATCAGAAATATGATTTTATTGTTTTACATTAAAATAATTTTATTCATATTATATATATTCTGTGTGAAAACCTAATCACATAAATTCTGAGCATATCTTCAGCACAATAATAACTCTAGCAGTTAATTTTCCATGGAAGTTAGTTCAGACACTTTATGGAAATATGATCAATGTATTGTTCGTTATCCTACAATTAAAAATGTGCTTAGGATTAAAAGTCTATTTAACATGGGTCCCTCTGATGAGTTACAAGGTAGAGTCATCAGGTGTGGGCTCTCTAGAAGCACATACTATCTGTGTGACTCAATTTGCTGATAATAGCAGCACAGGCTTCAAGGACAGTGTGGGTAAAGGTGCTGACATGTGCAAAGAATTGAGGACATGGATAGAGCACTTGCACACATACACACACGCACACAGCATACACACACATTTTCTGGTCTTAGCAGATTCCCTTCTTTCACAGGAACAATCAAGGGTCACCCAACAAGGCGGGCTCATTAGTAACCCCAGTGAATTCAGAGCTCTAGACCGATAACAAAGCTGATAGAATTCTCCCCTCACTCCCAGAAAAAATGACACCTGTTCCATCCCTAGTTACCCCAGATAGTCCTCATGCTCAAATAAAGAACTGTAGTCATTTAAGTTTTTAGTGTATTCTGCAATTTATTCAAAAGCATGGACTGCTTCTAATTGACCAATCAGACAACTCAAAATTCTTGAACTACAATTATTTTAATGGTAAAATAGACTAAAAATAGTTGTATTGCAGAGAGGATGTCCGATGATATGTGATAATAAGGGCACACTGGGATTCCCTCTCTCGTGTCCCCTTAGTGAGAGTCTCTGTATTCTGGGACGATGGACAGTGGCATAACCCCTGTGCTCCAGTCCCCAGAGAGGACTTGAATTCATTGGGAAGTGAGTCAAATAAATCTTTGAAGAAGGATTCCTGAGTCAGCTGGAAACTTCCATCTAAGCATCATCTGAGGTCACATCTGAGAAGCTCAGTTATTTTCCTTAAGCACTTAAAAAATTTTGGGCCAATGTGGTCTTTGCTTGCATGATTTTTGATGGAAAGCTGATATTTTTTCCCATGGACTTGATTTTCCTCTTTGTCTTTTGTGTCACATACTTGTTAAATCAGTCTGTAAATTTCGTATTAGATTGTCTCAATAGTTATTGCAAATAGAGTCCTAAATAATTTCAATATCCTGTTAATTCCCAATGTATAGAATTCCAATTGATTTTGCATCTCCCATGTTTTACAGCTGTTGAGTGCCTGTGACATACTTTATTCAACCCTCTCCTATTTGAATATTTGCATAATTTCAGTGTATACATATACACAATGAATACCCTGTGTGTTTTCCCATTATTGACGTTATGACTTCAGTATACATTTCTAAATCACTGCTGCTGGACTGCAAGGTAAATGCTTCAGAAGTGTCGTAGGTTATTTCCAAAACCCTTAGAAAAATGTGCTGCATTCTGAACAGCATGTCAATACTCTCCCTTTGTCTTCCACAGCTTTACCACAGTGGACATTGTAAACTTAAATTTTCCTGAAGGTAATAGATGAGGAATTATTGTGTCTTGCGTTGTGTATCCTATAAGTCAATGAATGCCTTTTTCTTTAAAGGCTGTATGAGGTTCGCCCTTGTGAGTGGCAGTTAGGTTAACCGCCTTGGGGAGAACTAGTCACATACCCCAACGTGCAAGTCCGCAGTCTGGGAGAGCAACCAGAGTGAACATTTTAGATGTCCTCTGGTATTAAAAGATATCATTTATATTGGGAATAGTAGATCTTTATCTGCTGTAAGTATTGCAAATAATGTCTGATTTTCCCCATTTGTCTTGATTTAACATGCTTTATCCTTGCAAGCTTGTTTTCACATCCATGCATTAAAATATTGTACTGTTTTTTCTGATCGCATATTAATTTTGAGTGACGTTTTCTTGTTTCTTCCCTAACCCTATGTTGAACAGCAGGAGATTTCAAAGTTTGTCTGTAGAGGGTCAGACAGCCAAAGTTTCAGGCTTGCAGACCGTATTTCTTTGTGCTGCCCACTTTGCCACCACAGGGCACAAAACTCTCAGCAGCTTTATGTCGATGACCAGGCTGAGAACTGAAAAGTCAGGGGTAGATGTCATATTACATAATGTCCCTAAGGAAAAGGTTATTTTTCTTTTCTGTTACTGTAATTTCAAAAATAAAAAGATAACCTTTTATTATATTCCTTTAATATTGCGTTGTTTTTATAATGTCTGGATAATTCCTCTGTGGTTACTCCAATCAGCCATAGCATTTCTACTTATTTGAAGAAGACATCTTTCCAGAAGACTCAACTTAGGGTAGTCAGCCTTTTTCTCAATAACTAACTGGTGAAAGTGTTTGTTCTCTCTTTCGTTGCAGGAATCACTGATTAGATGCCATTTGACTGCCTGTGTTTCAGAAGTGGGATGAGTGCTGGTGATAAGGACAGACACACTGCCTCCTCTGTTACCACAGCCATAGCCCCTTCTCTGCACTGCTCAGATCTAGGCAGTCCAGGGCCGGTTGGGGAAGTTGCTAAGAAGTTTGAAGCCACGGGAGACATGGCTTAGTAGCGCCCTGGCAGTGAAATCAGCCCCACAAAACTTTCAGGATCTGCACATTCCTTCTCTTTGCTTCTGAGCTTTCCCAACGCAGAATAAGTTCAGAGGACCAAGTAATATGCTAAAGAGATCTTATCAAATTTATGAAAGTCATGGAGTAGATCTAAATTGAATTTCATCTCTCATATCAGATGGCTCTAATTTTGTTTCCAGATGGAATCTCTAAGTTGGTTTGCAAAAAGAACATGTTTTATAGAAACCGAAGGTGATTGTAAGAAAACAGACCAAAAATTCTTCCAATTCTAAAGGAGATGTTGCTTTATTTTTAGTATATAAAATTTTTTCTTTAAATGGACTCATCAGAGAAAAAAGCATACAGTCCCTTATGTTTTCACTCATCTACATACATTGAACATTTTGACTTCTGCTTATGCCTGCAGAAATTCACAGACGCATGTATAAATGACTGTCTGCTTATTAATATTTCTCTTCTCAATGGAAAAAATGGTCAAAGGACTTGAGAAAATAGTTCACAGAAAAAAGAGATATAAACAGGCTTTCAATATATGAAAAGGTTTGAATCTTCACTCAAAAAAGAAAAATCAAATTTTAAAGATATTTTTTTCTCCAATCAGATTAGCAAACTCCTAATGGTGTTCTACCTATAATGTGGCAGAAAGGCAAAATGGTGCTGTCTCTACTCAGGCAAGTTGGCAATACCTGTGAAAATGAGCGATGCGTGTATTCAAAGGATACAGAAAACATATCATTTCAGCATTTTTATAAAAGCAGACAACTGAAAATAAGCCAGGTCTATCACAGGAACTTATTTTATAAAATATGTACGTGCAACAGTGAAATACCATGCAGCTGTCTCAGTGTCCCTATGCGCTGACACAAAAGAGCTCTTGGATATACAAGTAAGTGCAGAATAATATTCACTGAGTCTTTACTTAATGTCATTGATAGGTCTTGGAAATTGTGACTTTAAGGAAAATCATGTAGCAAAATCTGTTTTGCCATAGACTAATTGATATAAATAAGTTTAAGTTCCTATGGCACATTTCTGATCATAAAAACATCACCAAATGTCAAAGGAGAGACTCAAAGCATTCATCTGTATTAATTGTGAAAATGAAACAATCCTTTGTATTCATTTATTCATTCATTCTTTCAACTACTTACTCCAGGTCATGAGTTCAAAGGACCGGAGCCTAG
>RJWH01008798.1:0-27572 GCA_004363575.1 Solenodon paradoxus | reverse complement strand
ACACCTCCCTCAAAGCAATTCAGCTTGATTTCACAAGGGTTGCGTTCAGAAGTCAGATTTCATGTTTCTTCAGACACCACTCCCATTCGACCATTTAATTAACATCATCTTCAATAATGTATATTCCAGAAAAATATGACTAAATAACCAAAGTTGCCATGGTTTCCGAGTTTTTAGGACAAAGGACGGCTTTTTGCCTTGACTCTGAACTACGCTTCCAACGTGCCCATTTTGCTTCCTCATTGTGAAAAACACAGCCCACAGTGTACCCAGTACAGCTGCCACATTGCCTAAGCCCATAATCATGAAGATCTTGTCTACAAGATCTGCATATTTGGCAAGTAAGTATAATAACCTATTGTAACCCGTTCAGTGCTGAGCACAGAACATACTGAAAGAGTTTTGATGGCGTACAGAGGAAACCTCTTGGCAGTGGGGATCATCTGAGCAAACCTGAAGCTAATGAGTAGAGTAGCTTCTGTTATGACAGTTTGGGGAACGGGATTTGCCATGAAAAATAGGAGTCTCCCAAAATCCTACCAAAGTGTGCGGCTACTCTCCCTGCCGTGCTTTTTAGTGATGGCCAACACAACTCAAAAAGGAAACAACCCACCAAGAAACAGATCCTAGATCTCCCAAAATACAAGGGGAAAAAAAGTTGGAGGGTAAAAAGGCGTACAGCTTGCCTGTTATAAAGTCTAAGCTCACCTATAAAAGAAAGAACATCTTGAGTAGAAACTATGTCTTCTGGGTCTTTGATATCTTGTCCCATAACCAGAAGAACGCTTACAACCAACACAAGTGAGCGTGAACAGATGAACTTGATTAGTCTCTTAGTTGAAGGAGAAAAAGCAGTTACTAAAATGGTGATGGAATTCTAGGATCAAGTTCAGCCCATTTCAAGCAGAGATGTTAGCCACTGCTAGGAAATTGCTGAGGTCAGCCCACTTTCCAGTGATTTCTGGAACATTTTAATTGCTGTTTATGATGAGAACAAGATCCTGAAGGGCTTTTGAATCATCAGAGAAAGAATTATTCACACTTGGTAGAATGTTAATGTCAAATATATTTTATTGCCTTTCTGTTCTTTGAATTGGTAGTCATCACCCAAGACACGAACAATACCAAGCTTCCAAATTAAAGCTGGTTCTAAAAATGTCTTAGTAAAGAGTTATTTTTAACTCAAATACCGTTTTCCCAAGAATCAATGACATAAGTGATGACTAGGTTTAAGAGCGTCTTTCTTGTTGGTGAAATGCTGAGACTTGGCCCAAGAAAATGGTTACAGCAACACCAGTAATTAAGTGAAGGAGAAGAAAAACTGAGCAATTATTTTTCATTTTTTTTCTCACCTGGTAATGTTCAAGGAAAAGCAAGGCTAATTACAGAAATCTGAGGAGATAGGTGAAGATATAGGTGAAGATTTTGTTGGCAATTCTAATGAAGAAATTTCTGTGCTTTAGGAGGCGGGGCTAAGACATTGGCTGACCCTGGTGCCTTTTACTGTTAACCCTCCCTTAGTATTTCAAAGTTAGATTCATAATACTCAGGAGTTGGCCTGATTCCTTATTAAGACAGCTAAGTGGGATGACAGAAGTGAAACTGTCTTACCTCTTGCACAGAACCAAGGACAGAGCCTGGGCAGGTGGCAAGTAGTTAATGACCACTGATTGTGTCACAGAGTGATGGCAGCAGATATGAAGTCTGCATTTGGATGGCCTTTCCCAAGAGGTGTTTTGCCAACCCCAGGGGTTTCCATCAATGCTGCAATGGCATCTTTTTTTAAAAGTTCTATTCACAAATTCAATATTTAAAATTATTTTTAAGAGTCACTTTAAAAAAGTACATTTTGATAAATTCTAGGGCATAGCTAATAAGCCCGCATGGCAGTTCATGGATCTTGGATGATGATATTCACACTCGGTGAGCTTATTTCTTAGCTACTCACCATAGGCTAACTTGTAGTCTTAATCAATAATAGTCTTTTAGATTTTTATTTATAGACATGCATTGTGCCATTGTTCTATAATGGACTGTTAGCCAAGAGATAAGAAGTCTAAGAATGACTACTGATGAAATTTAAGTGAACAGAGATGATAAAGTTGGTAGCAATCTTGAAAAAATTTTATGGGCTGAATTGTGCCCCCCACCCCATGTATAAAAGTTCTAACCTCATGCTTGAGAGTGAGACTATATTTGGTGATAGAGTCTTTTCAAGGGTAGTTTAGTTTAAATGAGTAGGGTGGGCCCTAATTCAGAATGAGTGGAGCATGTGAAGATATAGGTAGAAGATGGCTGCCCACAAGTTAAGGAGAGAGAACACAACATAATTCACCCCTTGCAACACTTTGCTCTTGGACTTCCAACCTTCAGAACTGTGACAACAGATTTCTGTTGTTTAAAGTTCCCAGTCTGTGGCAGTTTGTGACAGTTGCCCTAGCAGGCTAATACACTGTTTGAAGCTTCTCTTTCACCAGAATCTTCAAATGACAGCAATCTGATCCAAAAGAAAATCTTACATGGTAGAGTAGGTGTCTCTCATACTTCAAAACACAATGGCAAAACAGAAAGAAAGTATAGTGACAATTATCTACTATTTGGTTCTACGTTTTTGGTGAAACAGGATAGCTAGATTTGCTATGTTATTTACATTTAAGGTATGAAGGAATAAGTGTAATTATCTAATGTTATCATTTAGAAGCAAAATATGACAATTAGTTAAATAAGTGGATATTTTTTATAGTACAAAAGGCAAGCATTTCAAACATCTCAACATGAGAGCAGCTTTTTTGATGACACAGAACAAAGTTTAATTGCTTTTGATGCTTTAATATACTTTCAGTTTCTAAGCAAAGCACACTGAAATGTCATGTTTAAATGCATTTGTCAATAAGTAATATTTTCTTGGGCAGACTTTAAAGAGCCTGCATCACTCAAATGAGGTGAATAGTTTTTCTTATATTTTGAATAATATAGAAAGTTTGCATTAAAATTCATTTTAAAATGTGGCGTCTCAGGCAGAAAGCCTTTGAGAGGGGCCCCAATGAGCCCAACCTCCCGGTATACAGCACACTTAGTATAGTCTCCTCCCCATATGTATGGACTGGGCCTAGTGATGTGTTTTTAACTAATAGAATATGGCAAAGGTGATGTGATTTCACTTCTAAGATTGCATTACAAATACTATATGACTTCTCTCTCTTTCTCTCTCTCTCTCTCTGTCTCTCTCTGTCTCTCTGTCTCTCTCTGTCTCTCTGTCTCTCTCTGTCTCTCTCTCTGTCTCTCTCTCTCTCTCTCTCTCTGTCTCTCTCTCTCTCTCTGTCTCTCTCTCTCTCCCTCTCTCTCTAATACCTCCTCTTGCTCACTCAGAAGGAAGCCAGCTTCCACGTGTCATGTGTGAGCTGTGAGCTAAGCTGTCCTATGGAGAGGTCCAAATGACTTCTCAAACCCAACTGTACATCAGACTCACCTTGGGATTTTATTCAAATCTAAGCTCCACTCAAGATGCTTTGCATCAGAGTCTCTAAGGATTGGGAGTCGAGAAATCTATATTGTTAAGGCTGCCTAGTTTGTTCTGAAGCCATTCCTTAAGACCCAGCTGGGCTTAGCCAATAAATGTCACTGAATCATCTTTATCTTCTGCCACCCAACTATCCTACTGTGTCTTCATACACTCACTCCGAAAACAACACTTTTACTAAGTACCACAGATCTTTTTAGTGTGAGACAGATAAGCCTCTGTCCCTTAGAGGGACCTCAGTCTCTCTCTAGGAGAATGAACAAAAGCCTGACTTGTGTGAAAAGGCCCTTGGTCTATAAATGACAAAATGTAATGGTAGCAGAGTGGGATTAAAGCCATAAATGAATATGCTACATATCCCTCCAGAGTTCTGGGGACACCCACGACTTGGGTTTCATGGAGCATGGGAGAAAACAAGGACGCTGTCAAAAACAGTATGTGGCTGCACCCTGGTGGAGTAGTGGTTAAGTCTATCACCTCCGAAGGAGCATAGGCCACACACTCCTGGATTGGCGTTCTAGTTGGGTGTGGGGGGTGGGGGTGGAACAGTCAGTGTGAACCACTAAATAAAATTAAAATGCTTCTTCCTTCTCTCTCTTCCTGTGTACCCACCTTCATTCCTGCCTGCACCTTTCCTTTTAAAATATACAAAACCCAGTATGTGGAAATCAATGTTCGACTGGATGGCCTGAGGAGGAACAGGTACCGACAGTATGACCTGTCTGGAAGTTGCCCCCTGGCCATTTTTTTTCTTGTCTATTTCGCAGTGAGCAGGCTGATGAGATCTGGGACAGCACCAACAGGTCCCATTTCTGAAGTCTTTTTACAGTCAAGTCCTCTGCTAAAGACTTTAAAGTGCATTAACTCACGTAACACAGTAACCCTGCCAGGTGAGTACATCTACAGTCTCCATCTCATTATTTTCTTTTGATGCTACAGTAGAAAATGTCCTTCCTTCACCTGTCCCCAGCTGCTTAATTATCCACAAGCACCCAATGCAGCCAATTTCTTCTAGAGTAAACTGAAGTCCAAATCCCATCTCTTGTGTTCTGGAAGCTTTCAAACCCAGAGAAAAGTTTGAAGAGTAGAGCAAACCCATTGACATCTGTTCACCATGTCTATGTTTTACAACATGCTTTTGCCTCCCCCCACCCCAGAGTTTCCATTTTATACATGAGGAAAGCAAGACTCAGAGAAGTTGGGTGATTTGCCTCTGTGTCACAAAGCTAGAAGGTGACAGCACTTGTACTCAAACCCACCTTTCCTATCAGAGATTAGGGCCCGAAACATGAGTTTTATTTGAATTTGCAAGATGGCAGTGCTTATCCCCATCGTCTAAGGCCTTTACCACAAAAGGCTAACAACAGCTACAACTGGGAGTGTTCTTTTTATTCTAGCTTCATGGCTTCCACAGGGTAGATGTCAAGCTGACATTACCTGGCTCTCTGCCCTGCTGTGAGCTCTGCAGTTTCTTTACATAGGAAAGGGATATTACCAGAATATCTGCTTGTCCACATCTGGAAAGAGGGCCCTAAGTGGTACTGCACCTAAAAGGAAATAAAGGAGGTGGTAAGCAAGAGGTTTTGAGGTAGCATTGTCCTGTGCTTACACCCAAGATAACCCTGTGCCTGAGTGGATTACACTGAGTTGTTGCTTGAGAGCAAAGTACAGCAGACATTACAGTGACCAGGGGTATATATGTGTGTCTGTGTGTGTGGAGACACATTCTTAGTTTATGTATTGTTAGCTCAGATGATGGTGATTATGATAAATCTCAGTTAAAGTAATACCTTTATTGGGAGGTTACAGCCATTTCATATCATCTTAGATAAATGCTACCTGAATACACACAGGGACTCAACTCTGGAGCCTAACTTGTTGCTAGGGATTTATGGGATTATGGGATTTGGTGAGGGGACCTGCTGGATCTAATTAAAATTGCAGAACTCCTAGGAGACCTGCAGGGGTTGGCCCAGTCTGGATCTTTGGAAAGGCCGTGACCAATGTCCTCCCGGCCCCATAGCACTAAGACTCAGTTGCTTGTACTGAATGTTCTGGAGTCCCCACATAGCGGTAGTATATTATGCAAGGAACTGCATTGAGGGTGCTGTCAACATATGAAAAGAATAAGCCACAATTCTTGACATGTGCATTCAAACTGATGAAACTTCTTCACCTATAATTACTGGAGCTTACTTCAATAAATTGAGCTCAGTGGGCACTCTTTCAGAGAGCAGTATACAACAAAGTGGTTAAAAGCGTGAACTTGGGCATGAAATAGATCAGGATTCAAATCCTGACTCTACAGCTTATGGACCAGGTGACATTAGCTACTCATGGTCTTCAAGCCTCAATTTTCTCATCTGTAGAGTGGGGATAATAATAGTTTCTACTTTGTCAAGTTGCTATGAGAAATGCATAAATCAATTATTGTCAAAACTGGAGCTTTATGAGTGGTAGAGATTATTATAATTTCCCCCTCATTCTCTCCTAATTCTACATGGACCCAGGCCTGGTGAAACTGAGATGGGGGGCGTGGTCACAGAATAAAACTTGAGGACTTCTCAATGTGACTCTCATATTGAGATTCTGAGGAGCGAATCCAATCAAGCCCACTCCTGTTGTGGTCTACAGAACTATGACTTATGTGCAAACCAGAACTTGGTGCCCCCATCATGACCATGAGTATTTAGCTGAGGAAATTCTCTATCAGAGTGTTGAAGTAAAGTTTGGCTTCTTCTTGATTTGTATAAGAAAATGTTCGAGAGAAGAAACTTTACCCTTGAATGACATCTTCTACCATGCCCACAGGGGCAAACCTACTTATTATCTCTTCCTACCTACCTGCCTACCCTATGGATTCAGACTTCTTTAACCAGCTCTTAACATCCTGTCACTCAGTTGCTTGTAATAACTGTAATATATTAAAATAAATTATAAAAAATTAAAAATCAGGGTGTTTGGACTCCATAAACTTTACCATTTTCTGTTAGAATTAGAAGAAACATTTATTTTATTAAGTTGTTCAGCTTGGTTGTTCCTTTGGCCCCAGGTCTCCATCCCAGGCCTTAGGATGCACATGGACTGTGTGCGGTGGCCTTATCCTCTAGGCCACCAGAGTGTACCGGCTTTCTGTTGGAATTAACCCTAACTGATACAGATTTGTAGCTATAATGTTGACACACAAAAATCTATGTATCCCCTATGCCTATTGTATGGAAGAGTAAAACGTAAAATTGTAAGAGAAAGTCTCTGCTAGCTAAGTATTGCCTATGCCTGTTACATGAAAAGACAAAACATAAAATTTTAACTAAAAATAAAAGGAGTAAAATTGGCACACTGATGTGCCATAGACCAAGTCGGGCAATAATGATCAAGTGGACCAAGATGCCAGATGAAGACAAAGGATCCCATGATTTAATCACTAAGAGATCTCCTAGAATCGATGCAAGACAGAAAACAGAAAACATGGGACTGAGTCAGCTTGCTGGTCTAGTTTCACTTTGTTTCTCCCCCAAAATCGCTCACCCCCAACATTGGCAAGACCCAGTCTCAAGCAAGCCTGGTCCAAGGCAGCAGATGGTTGACAGCTAATCTTTAACCAGAAAGCTGTAGATACAAGAAAGCAGTGTGACTCTCTCCAGTAAAAACAATTTCCAGATGAGCCAGTGGAAAGAGCTGAGATTTACTTACCACACATTGTGCAAGTATACATTCAAATGTTGATTTTTAAACTTGCAAAACATTGAATAAACCTGAATGGGCGATTGAATCATGAGTTTATTTTGTAATCAATATCCTCCTGAAGAAATTTTGTCCTATCATTGCTCAATTTCTATTCCTAAGTCAATACAGACCCTGACTTTTGGCCTTTGTGTTGATTTTCTATCAGCTTTGGAGTTTAACATTCTTCATTCCAGTGGGTTCATGCTGCCAAAATGCATGTCATTCAGTAAGTGGAAAGCAGCTGGTTCCAGGCACTGACCTGACTAGTATATGAAGCATTGTTATTGTCTGGTGAAAGGACTCTATGCCTAGATTGTAACGAAGTGTGTTTTTCTCATTGGGAGAAGATAGTTGATCTTCAGATGCCGCACAATACATCTGACAATGGGTTTCTATCCCAAATATATAAAGAACTCATAAAATACAACAACAGAAAAACTAAGAATGCAGTTAAAAATTGGCAGAAGATCTGAATAGACACTTATTGGAGGAAGACATACAGATGTCCAGCATGCACATGAAAAGATGTTCCTACTCTTGTCACGATGGAAATGCAAATTACAGCAATGTGAGATTGGCTATTATCCTAAAGACTGGAAACAACACATATTGGTGAGGATGCAGAGGAAAGGGAACACCTTTACATTGTTGATGGGAGTGGAAAAGAAAAGAGAACACTTTTACACTGTTGATGGGGCTATAAATTTGTGCCACTTATGGAAAGCAGTGTGGAGATTCATCAAACCATGATGTTGTACACCTTAAACTTATACCATAGTATATATCAAGTCTATCTCAATACAACTGGAATGAAATACATAACCACAATACCACACCTAGTAAAATTAACAGTAATTTTTAAATAGCAGTTAATACTTGATCCAATTTTCCCTGATTGGCAAGCACTGCTCTAGAATTGCCTTTTGAAATGAGGAATTAGGGACTCGGAGATGTGGTCTGTGTTGCCAGTTAATGAGAGAGCTGTGACTTGCATCCAGGTCTCTTGATCAACTGTCAATACTCTTTTTGTCTTCTCCATGGTTTGCTTTGCTTTCTACTCTCTTACAGCTTCTGAGTATCTGTTCTAATGCTCCCCTCTCCCCTTCTGAAGGTTTCTACTTTAGAGTGAAAAAAAAACCATCGGAACTAAGATCCTAGAATCAGAAATGGGGATTGAGCCACAGGTTCGCAACTGAAGATCTGACAGAAAATCAATGCCAGAGCTGACTGCTCACTGACTTCGATGACTCTGGCAACCTCCTGTTCATGTACTAAACTCAGTGACATTCCCACGTCTCTGTCTGTACATGTTTGTCTTTCTTCTATGCGCATTGCTTCAGCCTTTGGATTCTTGGGAGATTCTTGGGAACTTTCCTAATACTTGCTCAGGATTCTGGCACTTCTTGAATTAATGGCATGCCCTGCCATCTACAAACAAGAACCTTGTAAGGAGCAGAACAAACACACTAAGGAAGTGCAGTGAGGACTAATGGCTAATGCTCATAATAGCAGCTGCCAGTAGGGATTGCTGGTGGGCCCTTGAAAGTTAAGGATAAGCAAAAGGCTGGCCATATTCTTCAGGGTATCTGTAAAAAGATCAGTCTAACTAGAGCCCAGGCCCTATATTGGAGAGCCTATGAAATCATACATGGGCAAAGTGTGTCTGGGAGAGGAAACTGAACTATTAGACAATCTCTAGACAAGAAAACAAGTACGTCAAGAAGTCACCAAATGAAACCATGATCAAATGGTTAGAAATGTTCAGCAAAGTCCTATGAAAACTTGGATTACATAGTACATCAAAGTTGGGTTATTATCTCTTTTCTTTGGACAGTTATCCCCATCAAATGTCTGCATGATTTCAAACATTCAAACATGTTGCTTCATGGTGGTATTCCACCTAAAAGAAACAAATTTTTAGGCCCAAATTCATGTTGGCCTGAAGTCAAATTTGGGCTAACCGCTTAGAAAGCAGACCCAGCAGGACACAACCCTTTGAGCTAGGCTTTGAGGTGGGCTCCATTAGCCTGGGTGACAACAGGTAGGATTTGGGCAATACTTAGATTTTTGGATTTTCGTTAGCAGCCAAAAATCATTGACTGTAGGGGAGAGAGAAGACAAGCTGACTAACTAGTTGGAACATGGCAATTAGACAGTCGCAACCCAAAGTTATGCTCAAATAACCTCGTGGTCCTATGATTCCACAGCCAAGCTGTTTCTCAGACCCATTGTTTCCCATCATCGCCAGCAAAGTGCTATTTTTTTTGGCGCAGTCTGATTATGGTACATAATCAGGGAAAAATAGAGACTCAAACAGGTCAAGCCATTTCCCCCACATGGTTATCAATCCTACTGGGGTCCAGAACTCAACTTTTTTTTTTTTTATAAGGAATTAAGGTGAGTAGAGACAGACAGGCAGGAAGAAAAAGACAGGAGGAAGAAGCATTTTATTTATTTTAATTAAGTTGTTCATTTAATTGTTTTTCCTGGCACTTCTTGCAACCTGGGTTCTTGGAAGGTGGGTGGCTTGTGCTGGCCAGAGGCAGTGGGCTTATCCACTAAACCATCAGGTCATGACCAGAACTCAACTTTCTTTATTCTTTTTTTTCTTTAAAGGAAAGGTGCAGATAGGAATGAAGACAAGCAGACAGGCATGAGGAAAGAGGAGGAAGAAACATTTTACTTTATTTTTATTTAATTGTTCACACTGGTTGCTCCCCCTACCCCTGACCTAGGACTAGAACCTAGAGGCATGTGGCTTGCTCCTTAGGAGGCATTTGACTCAACTGCTACTCCACCAGGGTGCACCATCTTTATTCCATACTCTCCCTCAGTTTCCTCATCTTTTAAAAGACATGATATTAGTTCCTTCCTTATAGAAGCTATATGAGGCTTCAATGAATTAAAGCATACAAGTATTCAGTAAATATCATGATTTATTCGCTCATGTATCCATTCATTGAACAAGCATTTTCTTACTGCCCACCATGTATTATACACAGGAAGGAGTTAGACACTGTGGGGTAATGCAGCAGCATAAAGATAGGCTCCTTTAAAACACAATCTCATGGGAAATCCAAGGCATACTTCGTGAATCTGTGACACAATCTGTGTCAAATGACCAAAACAAACAATATAGTCTCTAAGAGATCAAGAGAAGACATAGCCTCCAGTTTACTTAAGATTTCACCACCTCCAGGAAGACTTCCTTTCTTGACACCACCTTTATTCATGACATGTTTCTCCTATGTTCTCCCATAATGCGCTAGGCATAATACTCTTGTTCATGTCTCCCACTTGTGTAAATGGTCCATTTTTCCGTCTCCCTCCAGGAGACCATGAGTGTTGCAAGAGCCCCAATCTTGACTTATCCAGCTCTGTGTACTTAAGACATTGCACAATGTCTCCCACAGAGCAGGAGGTCAGCTCTGTTGAATGATTAAGGATTTATTATCATGACAACTATACTGGAAAGACAGTCATAACACATAGGCTCTGGGCCCAGCCTTTCTACTAACCTGACCTCTATGGGCTTTAGTTTCTTCATTTTTGATACATGAGGGTTGAACCCACTGACCTTTAAAAGCCTTGCAGTCACGTTGCACTATTTCTTCTTTTCGTGTTATCGATTATCTACAGGCTGAGCTATAAATGCACATTTCTTCCCTATGTTGAATGTGTGTGAAAAGTTGCAATGGAAACTCTTAATAGATTCTCAGGGACTTTTAGCTTTCTTTCCCTACGTTCCTTCTACGAAAACTCATCTTTTCTGATTATGTTAGCAGGAAGGGGAGATACTAGAACAATAAACATCAAGTCGCGTTGCTTGTGTATTTGGGGCCAGGGGGTCGGGCTATGTGTAAATAGGACTATTTGTAACCACAATACCAGTGCGTATCTCTTACCTTCCTTCCCCTTTCTCCAAAGGCCTGCCTCTGTGCTTTTCCTCTCTGTGCAGCTTCAGCTCACTTTTTGTGAAAGAATTCAGTAAGTACAGGATAGTCAACCTGCACCAGGAAGATTAGAACCCTGCCTTTATTCTTCCCTGTGTCCTCTGCAACTTTCTTCCATTTTCCAGCCTTAATCCAACCTCTCAGGCTCAGCTTCTCACCAGCCTCAGTGCCCCGAAGTCCTCATTCCTGACCCATTCACCCTCGGCCCCAAGAACTTCCTTTCATACAGTCACTGCATTTATGCATTGGTCAGCATTCATTAAGAACCTACACTCTATCAGGGCCAGAAAGTGGATCTCAGAAAGTTTCCTAAAAAGACATTTGATCTGAGTGTTGAAAGAGAATGGGAGTCGGCTGCAATGCAATGGAAGAAGTCAGGAAGCATTATGAATTTTTTAAAGTATTATTGAAGAGATATTACATTTTGACATTAACTTGCTTTGAGGTATATATAATAGTATTTTTACATTTGCATACAGCACAGTAGGCTTAGCAATATTCCCCCTCTTTTTTTTTCTCCCTTCATTTACAGTTCATTCCCTTCATCCCATTTCCCCCACCCCTCCCCTGTCACATTGGTCCCCCCTGATTTGCCTTTTTGTCTCTAATCTCTAAGAGTCCATAGTTATTTGGAGTAGTGTTCTCTCTTCCCCCCTCTTTTAGTGCTGTTTAATTTATGATGATCATTTGCTTTCTATCTCTTTACACATCATATGAGTGAGGAAGCATTATTCTCAACAAAGGAGCAAGGTGCACAAAGTCACTGGGGCTTTAAACTCATAACATGCATAGGCACTCACAGGGAAAAGGTTGGGAGAGGCATTGGAAAAGTAAAGAGATCAAGAAGGACTTTGGACACTGTGCTTAATATTTGGATTTTATCTAACAGATTTTAGGGAGCCATTGAAAACTTTTAGATGAAAAATTAAGATTAAAGAGATTTAAATGAAAATCCCTGTGGCAGTAACAGGAAAGATGGTTTGGAGAGGAAGACAAGTGATAGGAGGAGGACTGGTCAGAACATTATCATAAATAGTGAATAGAGAGAGGCCGGAGCCAAAGCAGTGGCAATGAGGATGAATAGAAATGGACACGGGCACACGAATGGGTAAGAAGAGGTAGGTGAAAAGCCTTAGTAACCAATTAACTGGAGAGAGGAGGGGATTTTCTGACTCAGTTGATTAGTTAGATGGCAGAACTGTTCATGAGATTTGGGGGTACAGGAGATACCAGGCTTTAGGGCAAAGTAATGGAACACATTCTGGATGTGTCTGGTACAAAAGGGTCTCTTTCAAGTGCAGTGAGATAAACAGCATTTGAAAATAAGGTAGATACCTTCCAAGCTTAATGAGAAATTTCATGATTCTGTACAGCTAGTAACATTGAAGATTCAGTTCTTATCAAGTACTTGATGTCTTAGTAAAAACTCTATTGTATTTAGAAGTCTTCACTAATTTAAAAAGCAATTCTAGAAACTAAAACTTTTATAAAACTGGAATACATACAAGAGGGAAAGAAGTACATTATTGTGACCTTATTAACTTTGTTCTGTAGAGCTATTTAGCTGAGTTGCCTAAAAGAAGTCAGCCAACCCTTCACTCTTTATTATAAAGCCTTTTTTTCCCAGAGACTTAGAGCCAACTCAATTAGCCATGCTGATGGAAAGAAGAATAGCCCAAGTAATTGAAAATCGCAGACAATTCAAAGCTCTATGGGCAGCTCCTAGGAAAAATGGGGCCTCCTGTAGTTCTTGGAAACCCTGAGTTGACTTCACTGGCAGATACAAATGGTCAGACCGGTGGCCTTCATGGAAACTTTATGTCCGAGAAAGTCTACGTTTACAAGTAGGAGGTAAGAGAAAACAGTGGGAGGAAGTAATAACATCATAACAATGAAGCATAAAATGAAGATAAAAAGCTATTCATTGTTACTGTCACACAGCTATTGATAGGAATTGGATTATTTGAGGGCGCAAAGTGGGAACATAAGAGAACAGTGAGTGAGTGCCACAGGAAACAAGAACAGATTTGCCTGTTGCTTTTTTGAGTTACAACTAGAGAGAGTCGTGTGTTTTCATATTGCCCAAAAGATCGCAAACAAGAGCAATTATTTATTTCGAAGTCAGACCAAAAATCTAGAAGTAGCATCTGTTTTCTCACACGGTACACGGGGTCCACCACGGTTTCCTGAAACCACCGCGTTCTCTCTAACTTTGTTCCCGTCGATCCAAGCCATGACGATGCTCTTGCTTGGACTTCTACGGTAAACTTCCAAGTAACTTCCCTACCTCTACACTTTCGTTTTTTAAAGGGAAGGTGCAAGCAGGAATGAGGACAAGCAGGCAGGCAGAAAGAGAGAGGAGGAAGAAGCACATTATTTAATTGTTCTTTTGTTGTTCACACCGGTTGCCTTCCCCTTCCGCCCTGACGCAAACCCAGGGGTATGTGGCTTGCTCCTTTGGAGGCAATTGACCCAACTGCTGCTCCACCAGGTCGCACCGAGACTCTGCTTTTCCTTACTTGACAAAGTATTTTCCACTTGACAGCCAAAGAAGTGCAAAATTCTGACCCGATCGTGGAATTCCCTTGCTTAAAACCCTCGAATGCCTTCTCACTGTATTTAGAAAAACAAATCCAAATTTGTTTAAAAGGTCAGAGAGTCTGAGAAGCCTATATGGTTTCTATCTACTTCTCTAAGCTATCTCTCATCATTCTCTTCCTCATTTGTTCAAGAGCAGACATTACTTCTTTTTGTTCCTGAAATAAACAAGCTCTCCCTGCTGCTTAGGGCCACTGCTCTTGTTTTTCTCTGTCTGAAATCCCTTTTCCACACACACTATACGACTTTTTTCTTCCTTCTTTTTGAATACTGGCACTTTACTGCGGGTAACAAAGTATAGTTTCTCAGGCATTCCTTCACCCTCTGATTCCTCAGTCCGATAGGCACTTATTGACAACACGAATGAAGTTACAGCAGAAATGTTATTCTTCTTTTCCCCACCACAAGATCTCTCCACAAATCTACCAATGACGATTTTCATGCTTTTCTATTACCTTCCTTGTTCTTTGGGAAAAGGAAAAACTCACCCATTGAAATTATAGGCAGATGTAGCTGCAGCAAAGAATGTGTGAATCAATGAACATAGATTTTCGCCTCCCACCCCAACTGTTCATTGTCGTGCCAGGAGTTCCTGTCGTGACAATAGAGGAGGTGTTAAAGGAAGGAAAACTCTAGAGAGTAAAAGGAGATGTGACATGCCCAGTCTTGAGAGCTGTAAACTGAATGGTTCTCCTTTGAACAGCGTGACACTCTGCAAAATGTCTGGACTTCCAATCTTTAGATAAAAATTAAAACTCATTTTGTAATTGTCACATGTTTCTAAACAGGAACTCTTTCTAAGAAGAGCAGTATTGGTCCGTTATATCGTTATCTGGAGAATGCCAGAGAAGTTGCGTGATAGCCTGAGTGACTCTGATAATAAGTCATAAGAGTAAAATAAATGGTAGAAAGTTATGGTTAGAATGGGGTGATTTCCCTCGTCTTTAAAGGGAAATGAGATCGGTTTGTATGCAAAGTCTTTTCCTAACTCACTTCTATTTGCTTTCAGATGCTCCTGTTTGAGAGTAGGGGCTTGAAAAAAAAAAAAAAGCCAAGCTGCAGAAGTGAGCAGGTGCGAATTCTAAGATAATAACTCATTAACATTTCAGAAGAGATCAGGGTTGCCTTTGGAACTTTCTCATATACCTTCCTACACAACTTTGCATTTCAGAGATATTAAGGATGACTTTTAGGAAGTGTTTGTTGTTCAAAATTGCTGGTTGAATACTTTTGAGCCTCAAATAAAGTTGAGGGGGGCCACCTTGCATGGAGAATAGTGATAGGGGTTATTTTTGTCTTTCATATTTGAGTGATTCACCTGCATTGAATCACCTCTTCGAAGCAAACAAATTGAAGTCGATGCTCAAATCATTATTTATATGAGGTTCAAGATGATGCAAAAATAACATGCTGTCTTGTTTATGGGAGCCTGTGTGTGTAGTCAAAGCACAAAAACCATGCATGGGAATGCGAATCTCTGCACTCAGGACCTAGCGTATCGTGGGAGGATGAGACTGGGAGAATACACTTGTATGTGACTTTCGGTGGCACCTGTTTTTTCCTTTCTGGTAGATGTTATTGAAATGTAACATATAACTTATTCCCATGGCTGGTGGCTTTTCCTGCCGTACATCACTGCCCCCTCCTCCCCACCATGCCCAGGAGTCTGCTATCTGTCGTTATTTCATGCTGGAGTCATTTGGGAAGGGAGAAGGAGGCTTACATTGTCCTGCGGTCCTGAGATTTTTATTTTTTTCTTTTAAAGGAAAGGTGCAGGCAGGAATAAAGGCAAGTAGGCAGGCAGGGAGAGAGAGCAGGAAGAAGCATGTTATTTATTGTTATTTATTTGTATATCTTGGCTGTTGTCCTCTATCCGGGACAAGAACCCAGGTCCTCGGGCTTCATGTGGCTTTCACATTCGCTAGAGGCAGTTGACCAAACGGCTGCTCCACCAGGGCATGCCAGGAGATTTTAAATTTTACATATTTAATCCATCCTGTACACTTGCCTCCATGGATTCTGGGTAAATAGACTGCATCCCCTGTTGGTAAAAAGAAAAAGGAAAGAAATGTAATATATATATTCAAAAAAAAAGAACACACATAGAAGGGTATAATGCTTACACTGGCAGCATCTGTGCCAACATTTGAATGACACAGTGCAGACTAATGAATATGGCTCCTGAAAAAGGGTTGCACACACATTTGTGAAGGCTTCATATTTTTGTAAAATCAGGTTAAAATCAATTTTATGGTGAAAGATGGAATCGGTCTTTTACTGGTGAATGTAAGGTATTATATTTTGATGTCAATTTATAATGAAACATATAATGAAACACTTGAAGCGTATATAATGCAGTGCTGCCATGATAAAAAAAACAAGTTAAAATGTTCACAAACGGAGCACACCTGTGTAGCCAGTGCTGTAGCTGCAGTTCTGATTTTTAAGCTGAGTGGTGGGTTATGTGACTATTGGCTATATTGTCTATATTTTATGTATGCCTGAAATAGTTGAATTTTTTTAACTCTGTAGTGTCCCAAGTGGTTAGACTAATAAACCTTTAAATTACCTTCCGATTGTAAAAGTCTATGAAAATATAATAAAAAACGGAACCTTAGGCAAAATCAGTTAAAAACCATAACTGCTGCAAGTTGTATCTTACCTTACATCATTTGAATATATAATATAATCCCAAAAGTTAAAGAATTATAGCGACTTGGATCCAAAAGAAGGAAATTGAATGATTGGAGATAGTCCTGATCTTTTCCTTTCCCACTCATCTACCAGTTCAGCCTTGAATTTCTACATAGCTGATGGGGGTTCTGTTGCCTGTTGTCAGAGAATCCTCGGTTCCTTCTCTGACAGGACATCAGAACGAGAAAAGCTCAAGGTGTTTTAGTGAGTGCTGCTGATGCTGCCCTCTGCTGACGAAAGCTGGAATTGCAGCGGACCTGTAACGCTATTCTTTTCCTGCTAATAATTCAGGCCATTTCCGATTTATAAACTGGATGTGCATGCTGTAATCTGTTGTTTAAAAGTTACCTGCATTTTCTTATAAATATTTCTTCCACCGGTATAGTCCACATACACAGTAAGGACCCGGGTTTGAGTCCCAGGGCTGGGGTGAACAACCAAAAGAAACAACTAAAATAAAATAAAGTACTTCTTCCTTCTCTCTCTTCCTGCCTCTCTGCTTCTGCTTTCCTTCATTCCTGCTTGCACCTTTCCTTTAAAAAAAATAAGCAGTGGAATTTGAGATGAATAGTGGCAGTAAAAGTCCTGGGATGTTTCAAGGAGATGGAACAGCAGAAGCAAAGACATGGAAGTAGAAAAAGATAAGACATGGTCTAGAAAGGGCAAGTCATCACTCCTGTTGCACCAGAGTATTAGGGGAGAATCTAGATATGTAAGCTGAAGATTCCAGATTTTCTTAGAGAGTAGGAACAGAAACAATCTCCTTCCCTCCTGCTTGGGACTGAACAACAACTTCTGTAGTTCACATGGGACAGGATGGGGGGGAGGTGAAAATGGGGAGCCCAGGGAGTTGAAGGCTGTGAGGTGCTGGTGAAAGAACTCTGGGGTGAGAATACAAAGATCCTAATCAGGAAAAACATCTGCACCCCTATGTTCATAGCAGCAGAGTTCACAATAGCCAAGACATGGGACCGACCTAAATGCCCATCAACAGATGACTGGATACAGAAGATGTCATCTATGTATTCGATGGAATTCTATGCAGCTGCTAGAAAAAGTTGAAATTGTGCTCTTTGCAACAATCTGGATGGAACTGGAAGGAATCATGTTAAGCGAGGTAAGTCAGAAAGAAAAAAGGAAATATAAGATGGTATCACTCATCCATGGAAAATAATGAAATGAAACAAGTGAACAAACAAATCCCAACAAAATTCACAGGACATGAGATGATGAATGACAGGAGGGTGCAAGGGAGGAGGGCAGGAAGGAGGGACAAGGTGTTGGTAAAGGGCACTAGAGCTCTGGTGATGGGTGTGGCGTGAGATACACACAGACCAAGATGTGAATTCAATAGCTTAAATGTATATAACAATGGAAACAAAAGAAATAATAACAGCATTCTTTTTAAAAAGGGAAAGAACTCTGAGGTATAGAATAGGCTTGCAGAGTTGAGAGAGAAGTCTTTGGGGAAGGCTGGGATCAGAGTTTGAGTCGCACCCCCTTTCTCCCATTTTGCCTCCCTTCCCTTTGATCACCCCTACACACACACACACACACACACACACACACACACACACACACACACTCTGATCAGCTCAAAAGACTGACACCAAAACAGCAAGGGGGTGAAGCACAAAGACTTCCAGAAGACTGGCAGGACTGACAAAGTAGTATAGAGTTCCTTTTCCTTTCTTTCTCTCTCTTGACCTTGCTCTTTACAGTTGGGAAGGATTGGAATGGTCTGGAGGAATGGTCTGGAAGGAAGTGGTGGGGAGTTGAGAGTAGCTATGGAATGCAGTGGTTGAAAGGGAATGTCCCTTCATTCCTCTTCACTTTTCAGAAGTCGATCTTTGTCACTGCCATCCCTGCCATGGGGAAGAAATGAAGAAGGAGGTAGGCATCCTCTAGCCGTGCTGCTAGATTGACAGTTCCTTGGTGATAGACATCTTTGGTCGATAAGTCCTGCACACATCAATAGAGACTCCCTGCCTCTTTCTTCTGCTTAAATGGAGTGGAGAAGTCACTCTAAGTTTGTAATATTTCCTGTTTAGGAGGAGAAAGTAATCTTCCAGGGAGGCTAAGAAGGCATGAGTTACAAGCTTGATAAAGTGATCAAATAGCTCTCATTTGTTGAGTGAATGGTTTGTGACAGGAACAGAACACACTTGATCTCATTCAATCGTCATAATCCAAGCAGCCCTGAGGTCAAGCCACCCTGAGTTTGAGTATTCTCCCTACCACTTGGTAGTTCAAGCAGATTTCAATAAATATCAGGTGACATTAAGTATTAACTGATGTTCATAATGAAAATTAATATCACAATGCATGTGTGTAAACACACACAGTCCTATGAAACAAGTGCTATATGTGCTTCACCTTCTAAATGAGGAAACTGAGGCAAATATACAGGGCTACTAAGTGACAGACCCTCGGTTCAAAAACAGTTCTGTTTGGGAGACAAATATTAGTGATAGTTGTCCAGTATTTTGCCAACACATCTTTTTTCCAAATGAAAGGTGTAAGCAGGAATGAAGGAGAGCAAGCAGGCAGGAAGAAAGAGAGATGGGAAGATGCATTCCTTTATTTCTATTTAGTTGCTCATCTTGGTTGTTCCCCCAGTCCCAGGTCCAAACCTGTATCATTGGATGTATGTGGACTGTGCCAATCAGAGGTAGTGGACTTACCACTTAATTGTACCCTAAAAATGGTTACAGTGGCATATTTTATGTTATGTGCATTTTGCTACGCATGCAAAAAATAAAAACTCCACGTATCAGAAACTAGGATTTTAACCACTGTCTTTTGATCACCATTAAGCGACTATTGTTCGAATGTCAGACACAAGCATTACATTTGCAGTCCACAGACTTCTGTTCACACCACATCTGCTTCTTACTCATTGTGTTATCAGTGGGTTGCTAAGGCTTGTTTGGGTTTTCTTGGGAGGAAAGGGGAACCAAGTTCTGTGCAAACCCCTATCCAAAGTTTCCCATCGGTTGCAGGCGCACAGACCCTGATTATGTTGCTGAGAGTTCTTGCAGGGAGGGGGCTCAGGCAGCTTTGAGCCCCTAATGAGGAGGTCAATTAAGATGTGAGCCATTCTTGATGAGTCCCCTCACCAAACGTGACAGCTATTGGGTGGAATGTTCTAAAAGAAAACCAGACAGTTACAGAGAGGGGAACTTGAGGGCTTCTTTGGAAAAGGGAAGGAAGATGAGCTCATATTGAGATAACCCATTTGTGTATGAGCCAGGGAAGGTTCGCTTAACACTAGATAAAGACAGTGTCTTTACTTATCACAGAAGAGAAACCCACACTACAAATAATCCTGATAGCTACTTTTGTGCAGAACTAATGACTCTTTTAGATGTGGTTCTTTGGAAATGAAGTTCAGAGTCTCTTAGCCTCTTTGGTCCTTCTAAGACTTTCCACCATCATCAATGGAGAGAAGAAATACTCAATAATAGCTGGGTTCCCAGACATGCCATCATGCTGTACGATAAGATGATACATAAGGAAATCCACCCTCCTTCTCATTTTCTAGACCACATCTCCCAGCCACCTTCATTTCCCCTAATGCTCTCACTAGACTTTGGAAAATGGAGAAATATAGCCAGCGGAGGCTGCCCTCTGTTGGAAAGGTAGGGCTCATCAAAGGCAAGGGTTGACCAACCTTAGTTGGTTTCTAAAAACCCTTTGAAGTGTTAATAGTTTGGAGCTAATGGTTTGTTTCTAATAAAAACAAATCAGGGAGACTTGGACCGTGCAGCTACAATTATGACTAGGAGCTCTGGCTTCTAGGTGTCCTAAGAGAATACTGCATAAGTCATATTCCTTGCATCCCAGCTGGCAGAAATTCACTATAAGGAGCCCCGTTTAGCAAACAAGAGGAGGTTGGAATTATGCCAGAATAATATCAGCTGTGCTAGAATTTTTCAGATTTCCAAATGTTTTTAGAAACACTCTATGAAAGCAGTATGGCTCTTCCTCAAAAAAAGAATTAGAATGGAAATCCCATAGGATCCCATCATCTCACTAATTCACAGAGATGTATGCACCCCCATGTTTATTGCAGCATTATTTACAATCGCCAAGAATTGGAAACTGCTTAAATGCCCGTCACCAAATGAATGGATAAAAAGATGCCGTACCTATGGACAATGAAATACCACATAACCATGAAGATAAGCTCCAGTCATTTGTGACAACATGGATGGAACTAGAGGGGATTATGCTGAGTGAAATAAGTCAGGAGGACAAAGACCAATATCAGATGAGCTCATGCATATGTAGAATATAAAGAAACTAAATAAAGGAACAGACAAAGCACAAACCAGCCTTTGGACTTAGACAATAGAACCGAGGTTACCATCAGGGAAAGAAGTGGGGTCGTGGGGTGCAATGGACAGTGGTGAAGGACTTTTAGTAATTTGGCAGTGGGTGTGTTGTGTTGTCATATATTTGAGGAATGGTGAACCTGAACAAATGGGTTTATATTATATTATTTTGTAAATCAAATTTACCTTAATAAAGCATAAAAAAGAAACATTCCATGGTTCCACCTTCCAAGATATAATCAAGTCTGTAGGAAACAGGATTAATTTTGCCTCCTTTAAGCGATAGATGCCATTGGTGGAGTGAAAGGAACCAGCAGCTCATTTCTTCAGAGTTTCAAAGGGATCAACATGCAATGAATTTTCCAGATCGACTGGCCAGCAGCCTCTGTGAGCTAACAGGTTTTACCCTCATGCCAGGGCACCACATCAGACCTCACAGTGGAGGCGCAAGGAACAGAACTCATGGACTTGGCTGCCCCCTGATGTCCATGAGCAGCAACAACAGCAGGCCAGACAGTTCACTTGCAAAGTATGACAAGACCAGCAGGGCATGTGGCCAGCATAAAGCTGCCACACTAAGGTAGCAGGGGACTGAAATTTAGCCTGTCCTCTCTCTCTTCACTCAGCCTGTATCCTACGTAGGGCTGCATTCACCTGGAGGTAGACCTCTCATTCTAATTTGTCTGCCCAGTGGGGCCTTCTTTTCCTAATCTTAATTTAGACATCTCCATGACATTTTCTAATTTCTGAAAGTACTGTGTAAGCCACTGCCAGCCCTAGATGGTAGGCCACACAGCTGACCTGTACCCAAGCTGTGGGGCACTGTATCTATTTCTGAGAATGTATTTTTTTTTATAATAATAAGAGCTCAAGATGTGTGTGTGGAAGGTGTTAAGAGGAATAAAAAAAAAAAAAAAAAGGTCTACTTCTTGTTCTATACCCAGGTACATTCAGGAACCTTGGGAAATCTCATGTTCCAAGTCTTAGTTCCACACCTGTGGTTCAAATCTTATAGGTGACTGGACATGGATGTGCCCATTAGGGTGCCAGTGTCCCTGTGCCTGAAATTCCACATGGCAGCAATTAGCTAGGTTCAAGTGAGGGCAGCTTCTTGAAATATCTCACACACTCTCTGATTCATTAAAGTTCTTTCACTATTTTGCTTTCTTGGCTCCTGCAGACATTTGCGTTAGTGACTCCTGTGACACAGGTCCAGAAGAGCAAACAAGCTACAAGTGTCACCTTGGCTAATGAACATACATAGTCGTGCGTGGCAGAGACTGCCCATTGAAATTTATTCTCCTCCTTTTCTATAATAATAGAATTGTATCTGGGACATGGCTGCCCTATGGGAATTGCCATTCCTATCCTGAAATGTTGGCGATGAGAATGATGGTATGACCAATTTTTCACCACTGGCATGTGAGGGGAGCTGCTATGTGCTGTTTCCAGGCCTGGCTTATAAAATCTTACCGAGGGTTTCTCTGTGATATTTCCCTCCCACGAGCTGACACACAGCGGTGCACTTGTCCTGAGAGCAACCATGCTGCTAAGGCCAAAGCTCCAGAGGTGCTGAAGAAACGAAATAGATTAAACCTGGGTCCCTGAATGGCCACGAATATCCCTCAAAATGTTAACTACTCACTTATTGTTGAGAACTAGAATGATATAAATTTCTTTTTTAAAAGAGAAGTTACAGGTAGAAATGAAGGCAAGCAGAGGCAGGCAGGCAGAAAGAAAGAAGAGAAGGAAGCACTTTTATTTTATTTTATTTTACTTAGTTGCTCATCTTGCTTATTTCCCTGACCCAGAGACATGAATCCAGGTCCCTGAGATGTACATGGGACTGCGTCTGATGGAGTAGGCAGACTAAACCGCTCTTCCACCAGGGCATGCTGAAATAAATTTCTTTAAATCACAAAACTATTGTTGAGTCCTTTGTAATCAATGAAAGGATCTTTGTATAAATTACTGAACACAGTAGTAGTCATTCATCCAGACAATATGTTAGTATATGATCACCCAGCCTGGCCTCAAATCAACCTGAGCTAACTGGCAGAACCACTTCTGGGCTATTTGGGGAAAAAAAGCCTAAGTATGAGTGACTGTGGGCAGGGTGATGTCTCCAAGGCCAATGCCAGGGTCTGGCCCCAGGATAAGAAGTTAAACTTTTGGGGAGGCCTAGCAGACAATCTTGACAGCAAATAACAAGAGGATATTGTAGTAATCAAGATGGTGACCAAAAATAATCCAGATGGGATGTTTGGCCTGTAAAATGATGCAAAGCTACCTATTTGATGCAGTTCAGGAGCCATCCTGTGGCTTTGTCAATGAAGTAAACAGCTGCAAGTTAGAGGAAGACTGTTTAGTGAAAAGGCAGACAGAGCAGTTAAGTCCTGTTGCACAGACATGACCTTCAGAGCAAGAGCTTGAGAGAACCGGGAGCAGAATCAGAAATGCTGGTGGATCCTCCCTCTGGGGGATCCTGGATGAAGACACTGAGGGAAAGACTGGGGTACTGTCGGTGATTTGGGCCCCACTGCTGGTCTGCAACCCACTGCCTACCCTGGGCCCTACCAGGGTGGCGAAGGCTCCTGGGCCAGTCCCGAGAACCATGCTCACCCTATCCAATCCATCTTTGAAAGAGGGGACACCAGGACTGTGTGCCGCTGGCCTTGGAAAAGACCCAAGTCATCCGAAGTAGAGAGTCCAGAGCTCCTTCCAAGGCAGAACGTCCTGCCTGAAGGACAAGGTTATGGGCCCAGATACCCGCCCTGAATTACCCTCCGCAGTGGCAGATACCGTCGGTCAAGAAGAAAGGGACCATCTTTTCATAGACATACTGAGGACGAGCCCCTGGAGGGACTGCACCCCAGGGTGGGAGAGCATGGTTTGAGAGTGCCTTTCTCCAGGAAGAGGAGATGGGGTTCACTAAAGGAGGCTGTGCCCATGCAAGCTCTAAGTGTCACTTTTAAGGAGAGGATCCCGCTCCCGCTGGGCGGATTCGAGGAACAGGTGGGAGGGTGCCCCAGATGCAAGAGCGGGAGGTGGCGAAGGAGGATGTGGCGGGGGCAGAGACCTTTGTGGCTTTAGAAGTGACTACTGCTGGAGAAGATGTGGAGGAGGTGGATTAGGGGAGGGGGGACAGGAGGTAAATAAGCTGGTGTCACGCCGCTCATGCGGGGATGCGTTTGCTCCTTCGATGCTGACTGTGTGGTAGGTCTCCATAAACAAGGATTACTATAGCAAAATACCACAGAGGAGAGGGGCAAAACCAATCATTATGCCCACTTGAGGTACCTAATGTGTCCCCAGAGCATAGCTTACCTTCAGGGACATCACCCAGCGAACTAGTAAGTCACCAGGTATTTGCTGGGGAGTTAAAATCACCAGCTTTCAGGGTGGAGTCCAGTCCCCCATAAACAAATGGTTAGTCATTTGCTGGGATATTAAGACACCTTGACCTTAGCTTATTTTTTTTGAACATTATTACTTCTGGTATCTCCTGTGGAATGAGGAAATCTGGTCACAATACGTGAACGGCATCATATTGGGGTTTTAAGTTCATGAGAGTAGAAAGCATGAAACGATACATTCAGTGTTTGGTGGCACTTAGTGGCTGATTCTGATGCAAATATGGCAACATTACAAAAGCATGCAAGTGTGCGAATGCAAGTTCTCAAAAAAGAAAAGAATGATCCCAGCAAGGTCCTAGGCTTGAAGGTTTCCAGGATCATTAGGATTGTCTAGCAGGTGCACCCTGGTGGAGTAGCGGTTTGGTCAGCTGCCTTCTGCTGGCACGGTCCACATACATCCCAAGCACCGAAGTTCATGTGCCAGGATCAGAAGCAGCAACTACAGTGAAGACCTAAGCAAGTAAAATGCTTCCTTCCCCTCTCTCGTCTTCTCTGCTTGTCTACTCCCCCTTTATTCCCACCTGCACTTTTCCTTTATTTAAAAACAAAAGATTGGCAATTCTTAAAGTTTCCAGAACCTATCATACTGATTCATACTCTATTTCTCATCAAGATAATACTATTAACTCACTGCAGAAGGAAAAAACACGATTTGTCTGGTACCCAGTTATGGCATTCTAGAATCCACTCCCCTATACCCCAACTGTGGTGAAGTCTATTCCCAAACACCCCAATCCCAACCCAGGGAGACCCTACGCCTTCCAAACCAAAGCTTAATGCATGCCATCATGCCCGAGGAGGAGCCAAACCCCGTGACCATGACCTTCAGACTTTCCTCCAGGAAGGTGGAACCCATCCATACCAATTTCCCATGTGGAAATGAGAGCCATTAGCAATCAACTCCCACTTTCAGGTCGAGGATTGAAACTGTTAAGAACCCAACACCTCAGGTCTTTAGATCATTCCATCCTAGAGAAGCCATGGTTGACCCTAAAACTCAGCCCATGCCAGGGGAGACACACTACCTTCTTCAAGCTGTTTTACTTTTCTGTTCCAAACATAGCAGACCAAGTCACAAGCAGCAGAATTTGACCTACTCTCGAAACTCCTCTGCATTGAGAACTTCATAACCATCCAGCTATGAGCTCCTGCCCGTCCTACCTCCTAAAAATAAGCCTGAATCCATCTACTTCTGTCCATCTTTACTCGTTTCCAATTCAATTCACCAGAATTTCTTGCTTTCATGGCAGCAGTGAAGAGAGAAATACTGCTTTACCACATGGTCTTTTAACTGGTCTCCCTGCTCCCACTCTTGCTTAGGATTAAGCAACCAGAATGATTTTTTTTTAAAATATAAATCAGTGCCTGTGAGTCCCCTTCAAAAGTTTCCACTAAATGCTCATGCACTAAGCTCTAGCAATACTGGCCTTTTTCAAAATAGAAATTTCTATTGAGATAATGGCAGAGTCACATCCTGTTGTAGAAAGAATACAGAGAGGTGCGCTCTGGTGGCTCAGCAGTTATATCTGCGGCTTCAGTGTAGTCCACATAAAAGGTCAAGGACTGGTGCACCCTGGTGGAGCAACGGTTGGACCAATCACCTCCAAAGGAACAAGTTACATACCCCTGGGTTCGAGCCCCAGGTCCGGGAAGGAACAACCAGTGTGAACAACAAAATAAAAATAAAATGAACTGCTTCTTTCTCCTTTCTCTTCCTGCCTTCCTCCACCTTTCCTTATTAAAAAAAAAAAAAAAAACCAGGACCACGGTTTACAAACCAAGGACCAAGGAAAATAACCAACATGAACAACTACATGGATGGACGAATGCTTCTTCCTCCTCTCTCTGCCTGCCTGCCTGCCCACCTGCCTTCGCTCCTGCCTGCTTCCTTCTACTAAATAAATAAATATTTATTTAAAAAAATAACAATGCAGGAAGATCCCTGTACACTTTGGAGTTTCCCCCAATGGTAACATATTTTAAAACCATAATATCATAGCCAAGGTATTGACAGGAAATAGTCCACTATTATTATTTAGATTTCTCAGTCACCTGTGTATCTGCACACACGTGCACGTCAGTTGCTTGGTGGGTGCATGGATCCACCACCACAATGAAGAGCTGGAATAGTGCCTGCAGAAGGCGTCCTTGTGCTGCCCTCTCCTGACCACACTCGCTTTCCTCTCTAGCCATCTTCTTAATCCTGGTCAACTGCTAACCTGCTCTATGTTTCTATCATTTTGTCATTTCAAAACATTACATAGAAACACACAGTATATCAACTTTGGGGCTGAATTTTTTCAGTGAGCATCATTGTCTGGACCATCCAGGCTAATGTCTGTATGCATAATTTGTTCATTTTTCTTGCTGAATTGCTCTCCATAGGGTGGAAAGGCCCCAGTTTGACCACTCACCCATTGAAGGGCATTTATGCTGTTTCCAAACGTTTATATACAAGTCCTGTGTAAATACAAGCCTCCATTTCTCTGGGACAAATGCTCAAGAGCACAACTTCTAAGTCATAGTCTAAGAACAGATTGAACTTTTAAAGACATTGTCACATTGTTTTCCAGAGTGACTGTAGCCTTTTATATTACCACCAGCAATAAATGCATGATCCAGCTTCTCCACATCCTTACCAACATTCAGCGTTTTTCATTTCAGCCATGCTAATAGGTATGTGGCGATATCTCATTGCAGTCATAATCTGCATTTCTCTGATGGTTAATGCTGCTAAATAATTTTTCATATACTTATTTGACATCTGCTTATTGTCTTTGGTGAAATGTCTGTGTAAGTTTTGCCCATTTTCTAACTGGGCTTACGTAATATTCAGTTTCTAGAATTCTTTATGTTTTCTAGCTATGAGTCCTTTGTCAGATATGTGGCTTGCAAGGATTTTCTTCTAATCTATAGCTTGTATTTTCATACTCTTCCTGTGGGCTTTTACAGAGCAAATGTCTTTTTTAAAAAAATTGTGATGAGAACTTAATGATCCATTTTTGCTTTTGTGGCTTGAGAAGGAAAATCCAGGCATCTAGAGTTGAGGGACAGGGCAGGCTATAGGTAACAAAACAGAACCTGGTATCAGATCTGAGCTTCAACAAGTTGTCTTAGCAACAAGACGCAGGTAGTAAAGACAAGGTGAAACGTCAATCTCTAGCAGCTAACTGAAGCTTCCGATCTAATGCTCCCCATCTGACAGCAGTAGTGGTCTGGAGCAGGAGCTACTGATAGGTAATAAGTGTAGAAAGAAGAAGACTATGGACAACAGGGCCAGAGCGTCATGGTTAAAATGAAGGACTCTTAAATAGCCAGAAAGCCCTAT